>JAJIBD010023884.1:0-19800 GCA_021461705.1 Cryptotis parvus
ACCATCCCTACTTTTATGTTCCTGCAGCTATTCACAATAGCCAGAATCTGGAAGCAACAGGTGACTGGAGAATGATGAGAACTTTTGGATGAGAAAGGACTTTGGTGTCTACACAATGGAATACGCTATTAGGAAAAATGAGATTATAAAATTTGCCTATAAATGGATTGTGGACATGGAGAAAGGGTCAAATCTTTAATAAAAGTAAGCAGAAGGAAGGAATACCAAAGTACTAGGGATGTTTCTGCATTGTTTGCATTAGCAACCTCATGTAATATGATACCAACCTCTGGGATCTGGTGAGGACATATATCAGAGGTGCGTTGAGGGTGGAAATTACTCCACAAACGTGTGATTCAAGTTTGGTAAAAACAGAAAATGGAACAGAGGCTAATAATAAATCAGAATTTTGCGTACAGCCTCAGAACTATGAGGCATTGAGTGAAAGATGGAGGATACACATGACAGCCTTTAATGTATTCATATGATAAAACAGTGGAAGGGAAGGGAAAAAGAAAGCAAGAAAGAGAAAAGAAATAAAGAACCTGCCGCCAGGCAAAGAAGGACTGGAAGAGGAGGCCAGGGGATGTTAGTGGTAGGAGATGGGCACTGGTGGAGGGCCGGGTGCTGAAACTGTTTAGCATGACAAAACCCAAAAAAAAAAAAGATTTTGACTCAAATACCAGATGAAATTGAATACTATCATTTCATAAATGCTTTTTTTCAAAATTTATCAAGAGATCACCTACAATGGGACCCAGCAAGCTCAAGCAGAACTTGTTTTGCAATAGTTTAATAAGGATTGTTTAGGAAGGTGTGGAAAAGCTAGAGCTACGGGGCCAAACAGTACCTGACTAGTGACTTCGGAAGGCGTTCTACTATGGATCAAATGGGAAAGAGGAGAAGTGGTTTACTTCCAGAGTGGAGGCTGGTGGGGTCATCACAGGTCAGCTACCTCCTTGTGACCCGCGAGACATCATATTATACAAAGAGCTGCCAGCTTTAGCTTAGCTTTCCCAGGTCATCAGTAAAACAGACTAATATATAAAATGGATGTGACTGTCACTGTCACCATCTTTGATTTCATCATCGTTTTTACTTTCAGAAGGCGGGCCACAGTAACATCTCCATATGTCTGTCTCCTGCAAGTAGAGCCCAAGGGCACCTGCTTGCTCCAGTGATATAAAGAGCCTCAAACCATTCCATCAGGTCCTTAGAATGAGGTCTATAATTGTACTCGTATTTGGGCATATCAAATATGACCGGGTGGCCTGCCAGGCTCTGCCGTGCGGTTGAGTATGATCTCTAAATATTTCCACATACACTATTTTTTAACTATTTTATTATACCACAGTGAGAATACAGTTACGAAAGATGTTCGTAGTTGGGTTTTGGTCATACAGTTTCCCAGCATGCATCCCTCCACCAGTGCCTCTCCCTCCCCAGCCGGACTCCATGACGATTCTTTACTTCTTTCCTTTCTCTCCATCTCTTTTCTTTTCCTTCCCTTCCAATTGTGGGTTACAGAACATACATTAAGGGTTGTCATGTGTATCTTTTTGCCTGTATTTAATGCTCGGGTATAAGTTGGTATAGCCTTTTGCACAATTGCTAGCACGCTATTTCCATTTTCTGTCTTCTAGCCTCTGACTCCACATATTTGTGACCATTTCACCTTTGACAAGAACCACATACACTATTGTTTTATTATTTTAATATTGCTATAATGATAACTATATTGATGAGTTACCATGTTCCTCACCCAAGTTCTGTTAGAATATAATTAACAGAGAACATTGTGGAAATTTAAGTTGTACAACCTGTTCAATTGGAACATGCTCCTTACATATGATTACAATTGTTGCCTTAGTTAATGCTCCATCAATCATATAAATACCAAGTTCGTTTACTTTTCATGGTAAAAATAGTCAAGATTCGTTTGCCCTTAGAAACTGATATTTCCATGTATCTAATTCTGTTTTTTAACTATGAGTACAACTGCTGTGCATTTTTACAGAGTTTATTCATCTTTTAATTTGAAGTTTGTGCTTTCTTCAACTTCCCATTTCTCTCTCATCTCCCTGGTAACCACCATTCTACTCTGTTTCTACCAATTTGTACTTTTACCCTTCAGATTCCATATATAGTGAGCATATAACTGCGGAAAATCACAAATCACAAAGGGAAAGCAGAGAAAGAGAGAAAGAAAAGAGAGAGAGAGAGAGGAGAGAGAGAGAGAGGAGAATAGGTAAATATCCAAAAAAGTCATAGAAGAGCTAAGAAAAATGGTCTTGGTAAATCTTTATATGTCACTAATTATTCTTGTAATGGGTTGAAATCTTAAATCAAAAGGCCACATGATTAGTCAGATTGGTCGGGTGCCCCTTTCCCCCTCTATTTTGGTCGAGCCTGGTGGCCCCGCCCAGGGAGTTGCCGGGGCCAGCATGCAGAGCCTCGCAAGCGGCTGGGGAGGCTGGAACTCAGCTCGCGCCGGGCCCAGCTGACTATTGAGCCCGAGGAGGGCAGATGGGTTTTGGGAGTGGCCTCGACACCTCTAGGGGTCCCGAAGCAGCCGGATGAGACTCGCCCACCACACTAGCCACCATTTTCGCTGTCGGGACGCTGGGAAACTGCCTCACAACCAGATTAACAGAGCAAAACCAGTTTGAGCCCAGGTCGCACGGCCACTTTGCGTGCCACGCAGTCCACTAAAATAGTGAAACAGCAATGTCTTTTAATGCACTGCATTCACGAAGAGCAGGAAGGTTTGGTGGGAGGGAGAGATGAGGAGGAAAGAAATGACATACAGAACCCGCTAAGTAGTTGAGGTGCGGGAGGGGGAGGAAGGTGGGGACACTGGGGATGGGAGATGGGGTTTGGTGGAGGGATGCGTGTTGGAACACTGTAGAACCAAAACTCTACATGAGCATCTTTCAATTGTATGCCTAAAATGGTGTAATAATATTTGGGGTAATAAAATTAAATGAAGTATAATAAAAAAAAAGGCCACATGACCTAATGTATTTAAAAGTAAAAAACAAGAGGGACTGGAGAGATGGTACAGTTGTATGGCATTTGTCTTTAATGCAACCACCTGGGTCCCAATCCTGGCATTATATGGGCCCCCAACACAGCAAGAGTTATCCTGAGTACAGAACCAGGGTAAGTCCTGATACTGCTGAAGATGACTCAAAAACCAAAGAAAAAATCACTTGTCACATGTCTTCCTGTTGTTCATCGATTTGCTAGATGAATACCAGCAAATCGTCTCCATTCGTTGGGAATGAGGTCCATTATTGTTACTGTTTTTAGCATATCAAATACACCACGGGTAGCTCACCAGGCTCTGCCATGGCTCTGGAAGTTCAACCCTAGGGGACCCAGTCTTTTCTGTGTCACACAACAATGGTTACAATCATCCAGGGCCCGCGAGGGCAGAGTCCTGGGTGTAGACAAGCCTGTCTCCTGTCTGCTGGCGCGGCGGTTCTGCAGTCACACCTGTAACACCTCAAGAGGCAGGTAGCCAAAATAATTAGTATTGATTAATTGATTGATTTTAGTGATTAATTAATTAAAGAATTTGGGACTGGAAAGAGAGATTATAGAGTGGACAGGTCACGCCCATAGGCAACCGACCTGGTTTTAATCCCAGCACCACATATTATAGCCCAAACCCAGTCAGGAGTGATTGCTGAACACAGAACCAGGAATAAGATAAGTATGCACCACCCCCCCATAAAAAAAAGAATAAATAAAAAGTTAAAATACTTCAGCAGAGGCCGAGAGATAGCTCAAAGGACCAGAGTCCATGCCTTGCTTATTCCTGGCCCCCCAAGTTGAATCCCTAGCACTGCACAGCTCCCAGGGTATCTCTGTATGTATCCCCTAGCACTGCCAGGTCCTACAGCCAACATATAAGGTGGTTACAATGTGCCTAGTAAGAGTAAAACACTTTCCAATTTTTGTATTGTTTTTTTTCTTTGCATGGGAAGAATTTCAATTTAAAAAGTTGCTAGACATTTTCTGCCACAACCAGTAGCAAAATCAATTATCCCTTGGAACAGATTTCTTTTGTTTAGGAAAATTACGTGGAAGGCCCTTTTAGCTATATTTCCCCCAATTGTTCTGTGATTGTTCTGTGGCAGCCTGGAACAAGAGTTTTGCCTTGTTTTGTTTGTGACTGCTTACAAGGACAAAATGAGTGAAATTAGTCAATGCTAAGAGATTTCGAGCAGTATTATTTAATGAGAAAAATAATGTAAACAGATGTTTTGTACAATAGAGTTCCATTATGTAAAACAAATGAAAGAAAAAATTTGTGTAAATGTGATAAACATGTATAAATATCTCTCTAAATGTCTATGTAAATGAGAGGAAAATACCTTCAACTATAACACTATAAGAGAAAAGCAAGGGCCAGAGCATTGCTTGGGTAGGGTTAGGTGCTTGCTTTGCACATGGCTAACCCAGGTTTAATGGACCATATAGGATGTCAAGCACCACCCTGAGCACAGCCAGATGTGACAAAAAGAAAGGCAGAAAGAGAGAGAGAAGCAAAAAAAAAAAACAGGGAAAGAAGTAAAGTATGGAAAAGATATTTTTTAGAAAGAACACTAATACCATTCATGTGATATTGAATTTTTAAACTTATCAGGTACCCAAAGTTGTTATACTTAAATATATAAGGAGATGAGATCCTCTTTGATAGTTAGAAGCCTGCGAGATATGAACATTTGTATGCAGAAACGTGCATACAGATTTATTAAAATCATATGTAAGTTAGGAGAAAGGTGATGGTTCAAATCCTCTATGACAGAAGCAAATGTGAATTATGTAAAACATTCTGTTAATACATTTAAAAAAGCACATTCTGAGAGGTTGGTCTAGTGATCTCTCCTCTTTGAGAACAAATCAAAAAATACTAACCATAGCGTGTCAGATTCGGACTGTGGAATAATGCATCCTACCAGGATTCTCCCAGTTCACCATGCTGGGTTTTGACCATTTCGCAGATGATGAAACTGAGCCTTGAAAGAGCTTGCACAGCATTCCTGAGATTACTCTGTTAAATCTCTGACTGTGTCCTTCCCTCCATTAAATGACACATCTGTTCTGGATTGGAATCACTGAAAATGTGACATTCATATCCTGTACTTGTTCTGAGAGTTTGTTATTTAAAGCCCATAGCAGTTCCACCTAGTTTATTTACCATGTTGCACTATTCCAAATAGTTTTTGGTTTCCATGCTCCAATTTACAGATTTTTAATTAAATCTTCTTTTTGAGCTCTGTGAACTCACAAAATACACGTACACTTCCATCTCTCTGACCCTTTTTCATTTCAGTCATTCTGGCCTCCTGTAAAAGCATGTCCCTGCCCTAGGGCCTATACAATTAATATTCTCTCTCTCTCTCTCTCTCTCTCTCTCTCTCTCTCTCATCTATTCTTTTATCAGTTTGTCCTCTTGCCTTCTCCTCTGACTCAGTAAATCATTTCTAAAACCTCTTAAAATTTATTCACATGGGACCAGAGCACTACAGAATTCAGGCACTTTGTCTTGCATGCTGCAGACCCAGTTGAATCTCTGGACCTACCAACAATGACCCCTGAGCATTTTGTCTTGTTCACTGGATGTGATCCAAGCCCTCCCCTGCCCCAATGATAATTTCAATCACTGTGGACTCTGTGACTCTTCTTAACCTTATCTCCTGTTTTATTTTTTCTATCACATGCATCTTCATTTAATAAGTTTTTTATTTTTACTTTCTTATTTTGACTTTGAGAATACAAGCTTCTTAGGACCAGGATTTCCTCTTGTTCACTGATATGTTGCAAATATCTAAAATAGTAACTAAAACAATATTACAGCAAATGAATAAATATATTACTAGATTCCTTTCCAATTTCAGGTCTTATAATATGGAGTTCATAAGGTATGCCTTTTTAATTATCACATTTTAATCATATAAGATAGGTAAGATATCTAACCATTTCTATGACTTATAGAAATAAAAGCAAAAGAGAGGCACTGTAGGCAAATAGTCTATTGTGAAGAAATTATGATTATATAATTTGAAATATATATATACATATTTATACTTTACCCCCAAAATGAATCTAGGTATTAGAGAAACCAAGACAAAAAATAGATGTCTACCTTGTTACTAGAACAGTAACAATGTCTACATTATAAAAAGGGTTAAACTAATTTATCATATAAATGGACATGTGATAATAGTCAATGCATAATAAACATAATTTATTTATGTATACACAAACATGGAAAAATCTTCAATGGGTTAATAAAATGCAAATGAATACAATGTAATGTAATTGCCTTGACAATATGTGGAAATACAGTAAAGCGTATATGACAAAGTTGAATAAAAAGTCAGAATTCAAAATCTGATGGAGTCTTATGATTAAACATACGAGGTGGACATGAAAGAAACCTAGAATTGAGTGCTTCCAGGCAAGCGCGTAACAATATTTATAAGCATAGCATATGCCTATACTATGATATCTCTACACTGCTTGGTGTTTAAACATCTAAGGTCAATTCTCATGTGGCCAATTTTGTTTTTCTTGTTGATAAATTGTAAACAGAGAAATAACAATGTTTCTGTCTGTGTTATACAATATTCTTTTCTGGAGCATTAAGCTCTGCAGTTTTGAAAGGTAGATTAGCAGGAGAAGTTATAAATATAGACTCCACAGTTAGAATGTCCCAGTTTGAAGTACAACTCAGCATATTACTTGACCTTGGGCAAGTTACTCAAATCCTAACGTATTCCTCTTTAAAATGGGCATAATAGGGGCCAGAGATATAATACAGAGGTTATCCACTTCCCTTGCATTGTGGTTGACCTGGGTTTGATCTCTGATATCACATATGGTTCCTTAAGTTCCACCAGTGCTCCCTGAACACTACTGGGTATCACAAAAAAAAAAAAAAACAGAAAATCAAGGTTGAAGTGATATTACATCAAATTGGGCATTTGTCTTGTATGCAGCCCACCCAGGTTCAATCCCCAGCATACCATACGGTCCCCGAACACCACCAAGAGTAATACCTGTGTGTAGAATCAGGAGTAACTCCTTGAGCATGCCAGGTGTGACCCAAAAACAGAAAATCGAAATTAATAAAAAAGAATTCTCAATCAGACTGAATTTCTTGCCAAATATTATTAATTGGTACAACAAGGTTGATTGCAATGACTCATTGTTTTGAAATGACCAAATGGTTTAATAATCAACATCTGATTTCTGGTGTAATCTTCATAGCTATTTTTTTATTATACCACCGTGAGTATACAGTTACAAAAGTGTTCATATTTGGGTTTCAGTCATACAGTGTTCCAGCAACCCTCCCTCCACCAGTGCCAATTTCCCTCCACCAATGTCCCATGATATCCCCATTCCCCAGCCTGCGTCTGTGGCAGGCAATTTTCACTTCTTTCTCTCTCTCTCTTTCTCTCTCTCTCTTCTCTCTCTCTGACACAGTATTTTATTTTTTTTTAAAAATTTATTATACCACTATGAGATATATAATTACAAGATGTTCATGTTTGAGTTTCGGTTATACAGTGTTCCAACACCCATCCCTCCACCAGTGCCCATTTCCACCACCAATGTTCCCCAATTCCCTCCCCTTCATCATCCTGCCTCCATGGCAGGTTCTTTATCTTCTCTCTCTCTCTCTCTCTCTCTCTCTCTCTCTCTCTTTTTTCTTTCTTCCCTCTCTTCCCTCTCCCTCTCCCCCTCTCTCTCCTCGCCACTTCTCTTTTTACACATTGTTGATTGTAATACATACATTTAGAGGTTATCATGTGTATCTTTTTGCCTATATTCAAAGCTCAGTTCTCAGATGGTATCATCATTTTCAATGATTATCAGCATACTGTTCCTTACTCTGTCTTACCTGGCCTATGAAGTGACAATTTTTTTTTTTTTTTGCTTTTTAGGTCACACCCAGCAATGCTCAGGGGTTTCTCCTGGCTCTGAACTCAGGAATTACTCCTCGCAGTGCTTGGGGACCATATGGGATGCCGGGGATTGAACCCGGGTCAGCACAGGCTGGCCGCTGGCAAGGCAAACACCCTACCCACTGGACTATTGCTCTGGCCCTGAAGTGACAATTTCTCTGGGTGGCACAATGGACTGCAAAGAGTTGGGATCTAGAACTAAACTACCAACTATTTGGGATAAACAACGAAAGAGGAAACACATCCTTAAGTGTTAGGAAATTCACTAAATCATGTATTGAATATTTGGCCGCTTTTTTAGGTATTGGGGCTCAGACTGAGCCAAAGAAATGAAACAAGAGAGATATGATGCTTCCATGGAGCTTTAAAGGCAAAAGACAGATTTAAGCAATCACAATGGGAGTTCTGGGGTTCCCTGAGCAATCATACTCTGATGATAAATTAGAAGATCCATAGCAATTGCCTTGGCAGAGCCAACAGACATGGCATAAACTGTTGGGGCAGATGGCAGAACCTAATATGCTACACAGAGGAAAGTATTGGGTTAAAAAAACGCAGTCATTCACAGACTATTTATTCAGGACATTGCTGACACCAATTAGGGGCAAAAAGAATATGAGATACTAAAGGGTAAAGGAGAGATTCCGCATCTCAAAGGAGGTGACAAGGATGGTCCATATTCTAAGCTCTGTATGAGGTTTGAGTAGAACCTAGAATGGGTTACAGAAACGCCAGGTGCAGAGTACAGTGGTAGCACTCAAGGACCAGAACTATAAAGTTTTTACACACCACAAGTCATACATTTCCCATATTACATAAACCCTCTAGAAGGAGTATTAGCATCTACTTTCACGCGTCACTCAGAATCTAGAGCCCTCCTTTGGTGCTCGTTAGTGCAGCTTTGGCAAAAACTCAGGTATGGAAAGGTTCTCGGTATCAAACTACGTGGCTGCCTGTCCCCAGCTTCCCGAACAGTTGTGTGGAGTTCTCTCTTTTGAAAGGTAGGATAGAGCTCTATAGTCACATACTTGTTGGTCTCGAACATATTCCTGTCACATTAAGACTTGAAAGATTATGATTGTGAGAATTGTAAGTGGGCAGGGCACTTGCATTGCATTGGACCAACCTATTGATGCCCCAAGCACCAAGCATGGTCCACCAGGCCCTTTTAAGAAATGAACCCTGAGCACTTCTGGGTATGACTCCCAAATAAAAGCAAACAGAAAAAAAGAAAAGTGGTAGCTGTGTGGTATTCAAGCACAAGATGCTAAGAAAAAAAGGTTACTATCTGTAGGTTAGGGAGGGAGGGAAGGAGGGAGAAAGGGAGGGAGGGAGGGAAGGAAGGGAGGGAGGAGGGAGGGAGGAAGGAAGGAAGGAAGGAAGGGAAGGAAGGAAGGAAGGAAGGAAGGAAGGAAGGAAGGAAGGAAGGAAGGAAGGAAGGAAGGAAGGAAGGAAGGAAGGAAGGAAGGGAGGAAGGGAGGAAGGGAGGAAGGGAGGAAGGGAAGGAAGGGAGGGAGGGAGGGAGGGAGGAAGGAAGGGAGGAAGGAAGGGAGGAAGGAAGGGAGGAAGGGAGGAAGGAAGGGGAGGAAGGAAGGGAGGAAGGGAGCAATGAGGAGGGAGGGAGGAAGGGAGGGAGGGAGGGGAGAAGGCCGCCAGACTCAGATATTTTCTTTACTCACCTACCTACTCAAAAAAAAAGTGAACTGGGGTACTGAGAGAATTTTATAACTGCCACATTAATCCATATGTCCAAATCCATACCCAAAATAACTTAAACTAATTCAACATGTATGTTTGCACTTCAGGACACACTAGTGACTCAATGCTTATATTACCTTCTCCCACATATTCTAAAGGGAATAAATAGTATATCATATAATTTTTCTTGAATGAATTACTTTTATTGAGATACCCGGGAGGGATGGCAGGTTCTAGCCCTGGCCCGCCACACCAGCAGAGCCTCACAACAAGCCAGACGACCCCCCCACCCCACTCCATGAGGACCTCCATTTTCCACATCCGGACTTCCCCCTCGTCAGAACTCCACCCAGCAGACCAGCCTATCACAGCCCGGCTCATCGAGATCCACCCTGCTGCAGTCTTTTTAATCAGGCCCAGGTATGCTGATCTAGAGACAGACATGGGGCAGAGCTGCTACTGGCTCTCACTGTGCCCAGCCGCTCATGAGGTGCCGGGAGGGATGGCAGGTTCTAGCCCTGGCCCGCCACACCAGCAGAGCCTCACAACAAGCCAGACGACCCCCCCACTCCATGAGGACCTCCATTTTCCACATCGGACTTACCCCTCGTCAGAACTCCACCCAGCAGACCAGCCTATCACAGCCCGGTTCATGCAGCCGGTTGCGGCTGCGCAGTTCATCAATAAATGCTGGATTTTGAGATGACTACAAGAGTATGCTACCCGCACTGCAGAGCCTGGCAAGCTACCCATGTCATATTTGATATGCCAAATACCAGTAACAATTATAGACCTCATTCCCATGACCTGATGGAATGGTTTGAGGTTCTTTATGTTCTTGGAGCAAGCAGGTGCCCTTGGGCTCTACTTGCATGAGACAGGTCATATGGAGATGTTACTGGTGCCAGCTCCAGCAAATCGATGATGAACAGCAAGACAGTGATACAGTGAATTTCTTTTATAAAATTGGATTCTCATCTTAGCAGAAAGTATTTCTCATCTCATGGAAAGAATTTCTGTTAGAAATTCTGAGTCTGAAGAGAAAGGGAGACATCCCCCCACCTCCAGCCATTCTTACCAAAAAATAAAAATGCCTTTTATTTTATCCATGAGTTGTTTTACTGTGACCAAGTTTCTTGAATTCATATTCTCCTCATTGCCTTTTAAAAAACTGTATTGTAAACACTACATACTTGTACTGTATATGTCACTTTAAAAAATAATTTCAATGTTATGGAAAATTTAGACTCCTGGTATAAATAAGACTTTTTTTCTCTAACAGCATGAATGCGAGGATTCCTATTTTACTTAATGCATTGTAATTTGTTGCTATCTTTACTTAGTTGTGTTAAATAATGAAACCCCATTATTCATAGTTTGGAAACCACAATGCCTAAGATTTAAAAAATAATTTTTAAGAAATTCTGGAGAATAAATGATCATATTTGGCTAGTGGATCTCCCTCAAGTAGATTTTGAATATCTGTTGGCAAGTGACCATAATTCTGAATATTTTCTTACATTCTTGAGAAATAAGTCATCCAAAATAACCTTGATTTTTCTGCCTCAACCTAGAAATCAACCATTTCCAACAAGTACTAGTTCCATTTAGTGGGATATATATGTTATACTTGGGAGCCTTTTTGTTGCTTGAAACATGGAAACTAAAATATATTTCTTTATTCCTTCTGTCACCATCAGAAAAAAAAGATTTTTAATGTTAATCTCTCTTTGTTGAATGCCCATTTTGGCTTTTAGGAAGAGATTTAATATTAAGGACCATATACTTACTTGTTCCTTAGCTCCCAACTTAATGGAAGTATGTGACTGCTGAATATACTTTAAGCAGTTTTTCTGTGTAATAAAGAATTTAAGGTTGAGGGACCAGAGCAATAGTATAACAGGACAATAGTATAGTAGGTAGGCATTAGCTTTGCATGTAGTTGACCTGGGTTTGATCCCCAGCATCCCATATGGTCCCTTGAGCATCACCAGGAGTACTTCCTGTGCAAGAGCCAAGAATGACCCTTGAGCATTGCCTGTGTGACCCCCCAAAAAAATTCAAGGTTGATGGCTTATCCCATTTACTCATACAGTTTATTTACTTGTTAAGCCAAAAAGTAGTAACAATTATGGACCTCAGTTCCATGACCTGAAGAATGGTTTGGGGCTCTTCCTGTCCTGGAGCAAGCAGATGCCCTTGGGTTACATTTGCTTGTGACAGGACTTATGGAGATGTTACTAGTGCCCGCTCGAGCAAATCGATGAACAGCGGGAAGACAGTGATACAGACAGTGATACTCATACAGTTGTCATCATTATGCACATTCATACTTCATTCTTGTTCAACTTATAAAAAATTCTAAAATTTTATAGCTACGTGTTTGACAATTTTTCCTTTTATCATTATTGTAATGTCCTTATTCTCAACCCAATTCATAGAATTGTCATAGTATCTAATAATTCTAATTTTCCTCCATGTATATCTTCCAACATAAATCATAACTTGCCTCACCACTTAGTCCTTATACTTTTATGTTGCTGGTAGTCAGTCTCAGTGGCATCTTAGGATTCTCATTTGAAAAATACTCTTATATGAGCAAATTTTCTTTAGAATGACTCCTCTTTGGCTAAATCTTCTGAACTTTTCTCATCTGGCAACCACAGTACAGCTAACACAGTATTCAAACATAGAGCTATCCCTCACAAATCCACACTTTTTCTTTGTTTTGGGGTATTATGAATTGAACACAGCACACCAGACATACATCCAAGGCCTAGGGGCTGGAGAGCTCATATATCGCTTGTTATAAGCCCCCATTATAGAAGTGAAAAAAAACTTTCAAGTTGTGACATGTCTATTTCCAAAGTAGTAGGGATTCTGTGAAATAATGATGTTAGCACAAAAGTGAATTTCTTCCTGTGTCCAGGAGATCTTGAGAATCATAAGAAACATTTGCATACTAAACTCAGACACTATCAAGAGGTGAAAGTTTTTTGCACAGTTCAAGTAGATGAATCTGGTTCCGTCCCACTTGCCCAGGCCTCTCCTTTTACCCATATACGACATTGCTCATCCTGCCCCTTGATGCCTGGTCCAGTGTATGATATCCTAAGCCTATTTACTCTCCTCCTTTTATGTTTACCTCCTCAATATCCAATGCCCTGGTCTTGACCCTATGCTGTGTTCCTATCCAGTGTTGTGGTCCTAGTCTGAAATTTGCTGCTGGAACCCAGTCACCTGTGTCCCCTTGCTGGAGCTTCAGCTCTGTATCTTGTCCCTGGGTCTCTATGACTGGACCCCGCCAGCTCCCTGTCTCTTGGCTTTCCTTAGTCTCATAGATGTCATGTGCACATGGGTGAGATCTTACTGTTCTACCATCTCTCTGGGCATAAGTGAGGGGCAGAGGAGCATTGGCCACTGGGACCATTTATCTCCTGTCCCCACCGTGGAGTGAGAGGAGGGGGTGGCCTGGCTTGTTGTGAGGCTCTGCCAAGGTGGTGGGCCAGGGCTAGAACCGGCCATGCCTCCCGACTGCCTCATGAACGGCTGTGCACAGGGAGAGCAAGGAACAGCTCTGCCCCATGTGGGAGAGTCTCTGGACCAGCATACCTGGGCCGGATTGAGGAAAAAGCTGCTGTAGGGTGGCTGTCGGGTGATCCGGGCGCCGCCATTTTCCACTTTTGGACTTCCCTCCTCGTCAGAACTCCACCCAGCAGACCAGCCCATCACAGCCCAGATCATCAACACCCATCCTGCAGCAGCGTTTTTCCTCAATCCGGCCCAAGCATGCTGGTCCAGAGACTCTCACACATGGGGCAGAGCTGTTCCTTGCTCTCCCTGCACAGCCGGTTCATGAGGCAGTCGGGAGGCATGAGCGGGTTCAAGCCCTGGCCCACCACCCCGGCAGAGCCTCACAACAAGCCAGGCCACCCTCCCCTCACTCCACGGGCCCGCCATTTTCCACTTTTGGAGTTCCCTCTCGTCAGTACTCCACCCAGCAGACCAGCCCATCACAGCCCAGCTCGCGCTGCCCAGCGGCGTGCGGTTCATCAATAAATGCTTTATTTGGAGGTGTTTAAAAAGAGTTTGCCTCCCGCACGGCAAGCCTGGCAAGCTTCTCGTGTTGTATATGGTATGCCAAATTCCAGTAACAATTATATTAGGTCATTCCCATGACCTAATATAATGGTTTGAGGCTCTTTATGTTCCTGTAGCAAAGCCGATGCCCTGGCTCTACTGGCATGAGACAGGACATATGGAGATATTACTGGTGCCCGCTCTAGCAAATAGATGATCAACGGGAAGATCGTGATCGTGTCCCCCACCAAAGACATCCATTATCTATTTTGACTGGAGACCTTCTTGAGGGTGAGCTTGTAAAAGACTAACAACTAGTTTGCCTGGTGCTCCTCCCTTCCACTCCAGTGTACCAATGTGAGATGAGTCTCACTTAGAAATCAGAATTTTCCCGAAAATAAGTTAATTTTCTTTTTGCTCCCCATTCTCAACATCTCCACCTTTGAGATTTTTCACCTCAAACAGTTTCAAAGCCTTGTATTATTAGATTTTATCATATTTTTTTGCTTGTCATTACCTGCCTGGCTTGAAATCTACAAGGAGAGCTTCCAAACGTCTCAGGAGGAAATTTTTGTTAAATGTGATTCCTTCTAGTTTCATCTAACTGCATTCTGCTCTTCTTTTCACTTGGACTTTCTTGCTTTCACTAGTAACTTCTCTCCATAGTTTAATGTCAGATGTTCCCCAGTTATTTTCTGCAATTGGCACAGGAAATATCTCCTCTATTCCTCATAGATAATAGCTTGTTATGATAAATGGGCTTGAAAGCTTTTTCAAATGGAGAGAATGATGGCGCAGAAAATGATATTGGCGTGCATACTGTTCTGTAGTTTATATAATAGTTTATGTAACTGTTATAAATGAACTTCAGTCCCTCCTAATTTCCAATCTTTGTGTTTGGAAAAGTTTAAAAATATCATCATAGTCATTATATTTAGTTTTTGTATTATATTCTATTAGTGTAAATGAAACTGCTCTATTAATGTAGCAATATAAAGTTTCCTTTATATATTAGCACATATATTAAGGCATGCATAAATAATACATTTAGGTAATAATGTCTTTAAAAGAAATTATGATAGTAAAAGTGACATGAAAGATCGACAAAAATTGTGATAATCAAATGACTGACACCTAGGAAATAACACTCTTTGGGAAAAGCTATAAAACTTGTTTGGCTGGAGACATAAGCTCAAGTGACTGAGCAAATGCTTTCCATGTGGTCCCCCTAAACCTACCAGGTGTGACTCAAACAACAGGAAAAATGGGAATAAAAATCTGGTGTATGACAGCAAGGTAATTGAGACTCGTGTTACATGTTTCAGTCTTTGGAATGTACATAATATCTTCTTATGACATCAATCCTAGATCATAAACGCAAGAGCTAATGCCCAGATTCTCTTAGCTGCTTTAATTCAGTCAGTAGCTGATGTCATCCCTTCTCACTAATAGGCAATTAGGGGAGTAATCCTGTCACAGGTGTGGAACAACCAGGGAATACACTGACAATGGTCAATCTGTACAACAGTATTCAATACCTGTAACAAAACACAAACATGATGCAGTAGGAACCCTAAGTGGCCAAGACCAGAAAATAGAGATTTCTTGCTGTTTCACCCTTCAGCACCAGTCTCTGCTTCGTCTTTCTCTTTGTCTTTTCCTACCCTGACTTCCCTTCCTTCCCTTTTTTTTTAATTTTTGGGACACCCAGTGATGCCCCAGAGGTTGCTCCTGGCTCTGCACTCAGGAATCACTCATAGCAGGAATTGGGGACCATATTAAAGCCGGGGATTGATCCTGGGTCAGCTGCTTGCAGAGAGCAAATACTTTATCTGCTGTACCATCATTCTGCCCCAATCTTTCTTCCCTCCCACTTTCTCTCTCTCTTTCCTTCTCTCCCTCCAATCCCTCCTCTCTCTCCGCCTCTCTCTCTCTGTCTCTCTGTCTCTCTCTGTCACTCTCCTCTCTCTCTTCTCCCTCTTCCTTCCTTTCTTCTTAGGCGACAAGAGTGGATTGCTGGACAAGTGTACTACAGTGACAGAGCCACGTGCACTGAAACCCTGAGAGACTACCAAAAGCCCTGTAAATTTGAGAACCATCTTTTCTGTGATGTTTTTGAGCTGTTTATGTTATAACAAGTATTTGTTAGGTAAGTTGGAATGGTGACTTTGTTCTCTGCAAACACCTAGAGAGGAAAAACCACGTGGCTGGGATGTGGCAAGGGAAGTAGAGAAAGGAAAGGAGTAGAAGATAGCTGAAAACACCTGGACCTAACCCATCTACAGAGAAGAATTTTGAAAAAGAAAACTCATGTTTATAAATACAATTTATTGAACCATAAATAACATTTATTAACATCAACAAAATTCTGTAACTTTTTTAAAGTTCACTTTTTCTTTTTTTTTTTTTTTTAAGTATTTTTATTATACCACCGTGAGATATACAAATAAAAGATATACAATTAAAAAAGTTCATGTTTGGGTTTTGGTCATACAGTGTTTCAGCACCCGTCCCTCCACCAATGCCCATCTCCCACCACCAACATCCCGGTTCCCTCCCCCTTCCCCAGCCCTGCTCCATGGCAGGTTCTTTATTTCTTTCCCTTTCTCTCTCTTTCTCTTTTCCTTCCCTTCCAGACTATGGATTACAGAACATACATTAAAAGGTTGTCATTTGTATCCTTTTTGCCTCTATTTAATGCTCAGTTCTAGGTTGGCATTAGTACCCTCGATATTGTTAGCCCCCTGTTCCATTTTCTGTCTTACCTAAACTCCGGCTCCCACACGTTTGTGATAATCTCCACCTTTGACAAGACCTCCTGTATATGTTTCACTTGACCTTGGATATTGGTATCATAATATGCACATATATATTTATGCCATGCAAATAAATGCAGTCATTCTGTATCTGTCTCTCTCCTTCTGGCTAATTTCACTCCAACATAATCTTCTCCATGTCCATCCATTTATGAGCCAAAATTTATATAAGTTCACTTTCTTAACTGAAAATAGCAGCTAACAACTGACCTTCTTCAAATCAATGAACATGCAGATTTCATGAGATAATCACACAAGGCGCACCAGGTCATAATAGATATTACATTATGTAATTATGTATTATGTATTATGACCTAATATCTACCCTAAAATGACCATTGTGTGGTATGACCTAACATCAACCAAGAAGCCAAGAGAACTCAAGTCAAGACCAAGAGTATTAGTTATATAATCTAGGAGTAAGTTTGTTTTATGGTTCAAATTTTTCCAAAATGTATATATAACTAGATTTCTTAAATCCCAAATAACTAAAGCAGTATGGTAAAATCAGGGGAAGAGGCACCTTAGAATGGGAACTCAAGAAAGAGAGAGGAGAGAGAGAAAATATGACATTGGGTCAGAACAACAATCCAATAGTAGTAAATATTTTTTCTGGGGTTTGGGCCATATCCAACAGTGCTCAGGGAGTTACTTCTGGCTGTGCACTCAGGAATCCTCCTGGCAGTGCTTAGGGGACCCTATGGGATGCCAGGGATTCAATTAGGGTTGAGTTTGCTACCATTGCCCTACCCACTGTACTATTTCTCAGCCCAATAATGAGTATTAGAGTACAAAATTAGCTAAGGCTTCTAATGGCCCAGTACAGCATTTTTTTTAACATTTCTTTATTCTCAATATGGGAAAAAACTAAATACCTCTAGCAAATATTGCTAGTATTATCTCTCTTTTAATTGCCCATTTATAATCTACTTTAATTGCCCATTCCTCATTTTTTAAACCAATGAAAATAGTATCCCAATTAACAGCAAGCCATCTATCCAAGCAAGCCAAGAAAACTCATGATTAAGACCCAGAGTTACTAGTTATGTAATCTGAAGTAAATTTGTTTATGGTTCAAATTTAAATTAGTACCTAAGTACAACAAGCCAGATAACCCCCAACTCCATGGGGGCTGCCGTTTCCACATCGAGACTTCTTTCTTGTCACGCCTCCACCCAGCAGACCAGTCTATCTGGCCCCAGATCATTGACACCCACCCTGCATGAGTTTTTCAATCTGGCCCAGAGTAGCGCAGACAGAGATTAATTCTCTTACATGGGGGCAGAGCTGCTACTTGCTCTCCCTGTGCCCAGCAGCTCATGAGGCACCCGGGAGGCACGCGGAGTTCTAGCCCTGGCCGTAACCACCCCAGCAGGAGAGCCTCACAACAAGCCAGATGGCCCCCACCCTACTCCATAGGGGCTGCCATTTTCCACATCAGGAGCTTCCCTCTCATCACAACTCCACCCAGCAGACCAGACTATCACAGCCCGGATCCCGCCGACACCCTGCAGAAGTTTTTTCAATCCGGCCCAGCAGGAGCCTCCCAACAAGCCAGACCCCGCCCCACCCCCGACTCCATGGGGGCGCCGTTTTCCACATCCGGACTTCTTTTTCCGTCACGCACCCTCACCCACAGCAGACCAGTCTATCACAGACAGCGGATCATCGACACACTTACCCTGCAGCAGTTTTTTTTTAAATCCACGACCCAGGAGGCCTCTGTACGTGGTTCATCAATAAATGCTTTATTTAGAGTGACTACAAAGTATGCCCTGCCGGCAAGCCTGGCAAGCTGCTCGTGTAGAGTATTTGATATGTCAAATACAAGTAACATTTTATATTATATGTCATTCCCATAATCTAATATTATAGTTTGAGGCTCTTTATGTTCCTGGAGCAAGCAAAAGATGCCTTAGGGTTCTACTAGCACCGAGACAAGAACATGGAGATATTACTGGTGCCCACTCTGGCAAAAATAGATGATGAGCGAAAATCTAGTGATCTAGTGATCTAATTTAAAAAGCAATGGCTATCCATGATATATATGTATATCCATAAATATAATGGGAAGACAGTGATACAGTGATATATATAAATACATATTATCCATAAATAGTATATATATTATTATATACAATCCTGGCTTTTAAACATTAGATTTTTAAAGACTAATTAAGGAATATGTAGTGAAGCATTTATAAATTTTATATGCTATGCAACTGTTTTTCATCTTATGCCCTTCCATTGTTGGAGGACAGGTTTAGCTATTCTGGGAGTTTTGTTGTTTTGCCCTCCAGCTTAATCTATTTAGCCAAGGTTCATTCTAATGAGACCTCTCTTCTATGTAAACACTGTTAGAGGGATTTGGCAGTTACAGAAATCACCTTGACTGAATAACTTCTAACTTATACATCTACTAAGACTTCTATGTTTTCTAGATTGGGCACAGCTCCTCTTTTTTATACCCACTGCACCCAGAATGGGACAGTTAGAATCTACCAGGAGACTACCATCCTGGCTACGTTGAGACTATAGGAAGACTATAGGAAGGATCATACTAGTTTGCTCTAAGCAGGCGAAAGTGACCCTTTCAGTACATGAACAAGATACTCAGAATCACCTGGTGCAGATAATAAAAAGGACCTTGTGGATACCATCTAGATTACATGAAGCTCATGAAATTAAGATGTATTCCTTTATACCAGCCCCTCTCTCTCCAGTGTTTTACATAAGAGATAATCCCAGGATTAGTCCTTGGCATAACCTTTTGTTTATACCTGCAATAGGGTGTGGCAACACACTGTTTAGGGAGTTTCCTTTGTTGATACACACTCCAACAAGTGGATTACTTTGGTGTATATAAAGGGGGGACTGATTTGAGCCTTCCTTTCTGAGCCTTTTAGCTTTCAGCTTTTTGGCTCCTTCGGCCTCCTTGGTCTTTGGCCCTTTGGCTTTTTGCTCTTTGGTCTTTGCTCCTTCTTCTGGGTAGGACTCCATCTCAGCAGATCCTTTATATTTAGTGGGAGACTTAGGGCTCTTTGTATGGTCAAGTCCAGACCAGAGAAGAGTTTGTTCATTATATTGGAGTGCTGTGGAAGAGAGCTATTGTACTATCAAAGCCTTTTTTGGAACTACGCACCAGACCTCGTGAGTGTTCATCTGTTCTCCGGGCGTCCCTCGGGAGAAGAGAACTTCTGTCCTGACACTGTTGGGGACCC
>JAJIBD010023885.1:0-83565 GCA_021461705.1 Cryptotis parvus
TGTGGACCTATGGAATAGAATAGAGTATCCTGACACCCAACCTCAAACACATGATCATTTAATCTTTGATAAAGGTGCAATGAGTCTAAAATGGAGTAAGGAAAGCCTCTTCAACAAGTGGTGTTGGGAAAACTGGGCAGCAACATGTAAAAAAATGAATTTGGACCTGTGTCTAACACCATGCACAAAAATCAGATCAAAATGGACTAAAGATCTCAATATCATACTTGGAGTCCATAAAGTACATTAAAGAAAATATAGGAAAAAACCCTCCACGACATTGAAGCTAAAAGGCATCTTCAAAGGTGAAACATCACTAACAAAGCAACTAGAAGAAAGATAAACATATGGGACTACATGAAACTGAAAAGCTTCTGCACCTCAAAAGAAACAGTGCCTAAGATACAAAAAAGCAGTCCACAGAATGGGAAAGAATATTCACCCAATACCCATCTGATAAGGGGTTAATATCCAGGATATATCAGGCACTGGTAGAACTTTACAAGAAGAAAACAAACAACCCCATCAAAAAATGGGGAGAAGAAATGAACAGAAACTTCAGCAAGGAAGAAATTCGAATGGCCAAAAAAATATGAAAAAATGCTCATCATCACTAATCATCGAGAGATGCAAATCAAAACAACAATGAGATACCACTTTACACCACAGAGACTGGCACATATTCAAGAGCAAGAACAACAAGTGCTGGCGTGGATGTGGGGGAAAGGGGGACACTCATCCATTGTTGGTGGGAATGCCCGGCTGGTACAGCCTTTCTGGAAAACAATATGGACTTTCCTCCAAAGACTAGAAATTGAACTCCCATTTGACCCAGCCATACCACTCCTGGGAATCTACTCTGGGAAACCAAAAATACGCAGCGGAAACACCATCCCTACTTTTTATGTTCATAGCAGCATTATTCACAATAGCCAGAATCTGGAAGCAACCAGAGTGCCCGAAAATCGATGACTGGATAAAAGAAGCTTTGGTACATCTACACAATGGAATACTATGCAGCTGTTAGGAAAAATGAAGTTATAAAATTTGCCTATAAATGGATGGACATGGAGAAGATTATGTTGAGCGAAATTAGCCAGAAGGAGAGAGACAGATACAGAATGACTGCATTTATTTGCATGGCATAAATATATATGTACATATTATGATACCAATATCCAAGGTCAAGTGAAACATATATCAGGAGGTCTTGTCAAAGGTGGAGATTATCACAAACGTGTGGGGAGTCAGAGTTTAGGTAAGACAGAAAATGGAACAGGGTGCTAATAATTGTCGAGGTACTAATGCCAACCTAGAACTGAGCATTAAATAGAGGCAAAAGGATACACATGACAACCTTTTAATGTATGTTCTGTAATCCATAGTCTGGAAGGGAAGGAAAAGAGAAAAGAGAGAGAAAGGGGAAAGAAATAAAGAACCTGCCATGGAGCAGGGCTGGGGAAGGGGAGGGAACCGGGGATGTTGGTGGTGGGAGATGGGCACTGGTGGAGGGAGCGGGTGCTGAAACACTGTATGACCAAAGCAAAAAAAAAAAAAAAGATTTTGAGCTCAAAATACCAGATGAAATTGAACACTATCATTTCATAAATGCTTTTTCAAAAATTTAACAAGATCACCACTGTGGGACAGCAAGCTCTAAAAAAACCATTTTGCAACAAGTTTAATAAGGGATTGCTTTAGGAAGGTGTGGAAAAGCTAGACTCAAGGGCCAGAGCAGTGCCTGACTAGTGACTTCAGGGCTTAATTCCCCCAGATCAGCCCAGGAAAAAAGGAGAGAGTGGTTTACTTCAGAGTGGAGGCTCAGTGGGTCCTCACAGGTCAGCTACCTCTGTGACCACGAGACATCATATTATACAAAGAGCTGCCAGCTTTAGCTTAGCTTTCCTTGGGTCATCAGTAAAACAGACTAATATATAAAATGGATGTGACTGTCACTGTCACTGTCTTCCCGCTCATCATCGATTTACTTTCGAGCAAGCGGGCACCAGTAACATCTCCATATGTGTCCTGTCTCATGCAAGAGAGCCCAAGAGGCACCTGCTTGCTCCAGTAACATAAAGAGCCTCAAACCATTCCATCAGGTCATTGGACTGAGGTCGGTATTGTTACTTGGTATTTGGCATATCAAATATGACACGGGTAGCTTGCCAGGCTCTGCCGTCTGGGTGGTATGATCTCTAAATATTTCCACATACACTATTTTTTAACTATTTTATTATACCACCGTGAGATATACAGTTACAAAGATGTTCGTATTTTTGGGTTTTGGTCATAGCAGTTTTCCAACATCCATCCCTCCACCAGTGCCTATCTCCCCTCCCCCAGCCGGACTCCATGGCAGATTCTTTACTTCCTCCCCTTTCTCTCCATCTCTCTTTCTCTTTTCCTTCCCTTCAGATTGTGGATTACAGAACATACATTAAAGGGGTTGTCATGTGTATCTTTTTGCCTGTATTTAATGCTCAGTTATAGGTTGGTATTAGCACTTTTGACAATTGTTAGCACACTGTTCCATTTTTCTGTCTTACCTAGCCTCTGACTCCTACATGTTTGTGATAATTTCACCTTTGACAAGAACCACATACACTATTTTTTTTGTTATTTTGTATTGCTATATTGATAACTATATTGACTAGTTACCATGTTCCTCACCCAAGTTCTTAGAATATAATTAACAGAGAACATTGTGTAAATTTAAGTTGCACAACCTGTTCAATTGAGACATACTTCTTACATATGATTACAATTGTTGCCTTAGTTAATACCTCCATCAATCATATAAATACCGTTCGTTTACTTTTCATGGTAAAAATAGTTAAGATTCCTTTTCTTAGAAACTGATATTTCCATGTATCTAATTCTGTTTTTTTAACTATGAGTACAACTGCTGTGCATTTTTACAGTACTTATTCATCTTTTAATTTGAAGTTTGTGCTTTCTAACTTCCCGTTTCTTCTCATCCCCCTGGTAACCACCATTCTACTCTGTTTCTACCAATTTGTACTTTTACCCTTCAGATTCCATATATAAGTGAGCATATAATCAGGAAAATCACAAATCACAAAGGAAAGCAGAAAGAGAGAAAGAAAAAGAGAGAGAGAGAGAGAGAGAGAGAGAGAGAGAGAGAGACGAATAGGTAAATATCAAAAAGTCATAGAAGAGCTAAGAAAAATGGTCTTGGTAAATCTTTATATGTCACTAATTATTCTTTATGTAATGGGTTGAAATCTTTAATCAAAAGGCCACATGATTAGTCAGATGAGTGGGTCGCCCCTTTTTCCCCCTCTATTTTGTCGAGCCTGGTGGCCCTGCCCAGGATTGCCCGGGGCCAGATGCAGAGCCTCTAAGCGGCTGGGGAGGCTGGAACTCGGCTTCGCCCGGGCCCAGCTGACTATTGAGCTAGGAGGGCAGATGGGTTTTTGGGAGTGGGCCCGACGCCTCTGGGGGTCCAGGAAGCAGCCGGATGAGACTCGCCCATCACACTAGCCACCATTTTCACTGTCTGGACACTGGGAAACTGCCTCACAACCAGATTAACAGAGCAAAACCAGTTTGAGCCCAAGGTCGCAGGGCCACTTGCGTACCACTGAGTCCACTAAAACAGTGGAAACAGCAATGTCTTTTTAATGCACTGCATTCTCACGAAGAGCAGGAAGGTTTGGCGGGAAGGAGATATAAGAGAGGAGAGAAATGACATACAGAACCATAAGTAGTTGAGGTGCGGGGGGGGAGGAAGGTGGGGACATTGGGGATGGGAGATGGAGTTTGGAGTGGAGGGATGCGTGTTAGAACACTGTAGAACCAAACTCTACATGAGCATCTTTTCAATTGTATGTCTAAAATGGTGTAATAATATTGGGGGGGGTAATAAAATTAAATTAAAAAAAAAGGCCACATGACCCAATGTATTTAAAAGTAAAAACAAGGGACTGGAGAGATGGTACAGTTGTATGGCATTGTTCTAATGCAACCGACCTGGGTTCCAATCCTGGCATTATATGGGCCCCCAACACAGCAAGAGTTATCCTGAGTACAGAACCAGGAGTAAGTCCTGATACTGCTGAAGATGACTCAAAAACCAAAGAAAAAAATCACTTGTCACATGTCTTCCTGTTGTTCATCGATTTGCTAGATGAATACCAGCAACGTCTCCATTCGTTGGGAATGAGGTCCATTATTGTTACTGTTTTTAGCATATCAAATACACCACGGGTAGCTCACCAGGCTCTGCCATGCTCTGGGTTCACCCTAGGGGACCCAGTCTTTTTCTGTGTCACACAACAATATTACAATCATCCAGGGCCCACAGGGCAGAGTCCTGGGAGTGTAGACCAAGCCCTGTCTCCTGTCTGCTGGCGCAGCCGGGTTCTGCAGTCACACCTGTAACACCTCAAGAGGCAGGTAGCCAAAATAATTAATTAATTGATTAATTGATTGATTTAGTGATTAATTAATTGAAGAATTTGGGACTGGAGAGATTATAGAGTGGCAGGTCACTTGCCTATAGGCAACCGACCTGGTTTTAATCCCCAGCACCACATATTATAGCCCAAACCCAGTCAGGAGTGATTGCTGAACACAGAACCAGGAATAAGATAAGTATGCACCACCCCCATAAAAAAGAATAAATAAAAGTTAAAATACTTCAAAGCAGAGGCCAGAGATAGCTCAAAAGGACTAGAGTCCATGCCTTGCTTATTCCAGGCCTCAAGTTGAATCCCTAGCACTGCACAGCTCCCAGGGTATCTCTGTATGTATCCCCTAGCACTGCTAGTCATACAGCCAACATATAAGGTGGTTACAATGTGCCTAGAAGAGCAAAACACTTTCCAATTTTTGTATTGTTTTGTTTTCCTTTGCATGGGGAAGAATTTCAATTTAAAAGTTGCTAGACATTTTCTGCCACAACCAGTAGCAAAATCAATTATCCCTTGGAACAGATTTCTTTTTGTTTAGGAAAATTACATGAAGGGAGCCCCTTTAGCTATATTTCCCCAATTGTTCTGTGGTTGTTCTGTGGCAGCCTGGAACAAGATTTTGCCTTGTTTTGTTTGGGTGCTGCTTACAAGGACAAAATGAGTAGAAATTAGTCAATGCTAAGAGATTTCCAGGCGTATTATTTAATGAAAAAATAATATAAACAGATGTTTTGTACAATAGAGTTCCATTTATGTAAAACAAATGAAAGAAAAATTTGTATGGAAATGTATAAACATGTATAAATATCTCTCTAAATGTCTATGTAAATGAGGAAAAATACCTTCAACTATAACACTATGAAGAGAAAAGCAAGGGGCCCGAGCATTGCTTGGGTAGGGGTTGGATGCTTGCTTTGCACATGGCTAACCCAGGTTTAATGGACCATATAGGATGTCAACCACCACCCTGAGCACAGCCAGATGTGACAAAAAAGGAAAAGAAAGAGAGAGAGAGAAGCAAAAAAAAAAAAAAACAGGAAAGAAGTAAAGTATGGAAAAGATATTTTTTTAGAAAGAACACTAATACCATTCATGTGATATTGAATTTTTTAACCTTATCAGGTACCCAAAGTTGCTATACTTAAAATATATAAGGAATGAGATCCTCTTTGATAGTTAGAAGCCTGTGAGATATGAACATTTGTATGCGAAACGTGCATACAGATTTATTAAAATCATATGTAGGTTAGGAGAAAGGTGATGGTTAAATCCTCTATGACAAAGCAAATGTGAATTATGTAAAACATTCTGTTAATACATTTAAAAGCACATTCTGGAGAGGTTGGTCTAGTGATCTCTCCTCTTTGAGAACAAAAAAAATACTAACCATAGCGTGTCGGATTCGGACTGTGGAATAATGCATCCTACCAGGGATCTCTCCCAGTTCTGCATGCTGGGTTTAACCATTTCGCAGATGATGAAACTGAGCCCTTGAAGAGCTTGCACAGCATTCCTGAGATTACTCTGCTTAAATCTCTGACTGTGTCCTTCCCTCCATTAAATGACACATCTGTTCTGGATTGGAATCACTGAAAATGTGACATTCATATCCTGTACTTGTTCTGAGAGTTTGTGTTAAAGTTTCCCATAGCAGTTTCACCTAGTTTATTTACCATGTTGCACTATTTCAAATAGTTTTTGGTTTCCATGCTCCAATTTGCAGATTTTTAATTAAATCTTCTTTTTGAGCTCTGTGAACTCACAAAATACACGTACACTTCCATCTCTCTGACCCTTTTTCATTTCAATCATTCTGGCCTCCTGTAAAAAGCATGTCCACTGCCCTAGGGGCCTATACAATTAATATTCTCTCTCTCTCTCTCTCTCTCTCTCTCTCTCTCTCTCATCTATTCTTTTATCAGTTGTCCTCTTGCCCTCTCCTCTGACTCAGTAAATCATTTCTAAAACCTCTTAAAATTTATTCACATGGGACCAGAGCACTACAGAATTCAGGCACTTTGTCTTGCATGCTGCAGACCCAGTTGAATCTCTGGACCTACCAACAATGACCCCTGAGCATTTTGTCTTGTTCACTGGATGTGATCCAAGCCCTCCCCTGCCCCAATGATAATTTCAATCACTGTGGACTCTGTGACTCTTCTTAACCTTATCTCCTGTTTTATTTTTTTCTATCACATGCATCTTCATTTAATAAGTTTTATTTTTTTACTTTCTTATTTTGACTTTGAGAATACAAGCTTCTTAGGACAGGATTTCCTCTTGTTCACTGATATGTTGCAAATATCTAAAATAGTAACTAAAACAATATTACAGCAAATGAATAAATATATTACTAGATTCCTTTTCCAATTTTCCCAGGTCTTATAATATGGAGTTCATAAGGTATGCCTTTTAATTATCACATTTTAATCATATAAGATAGGTAAGATATCTAACCATTTTCTATGACTTATAGAAATAAAAGCAAAAAGAGGCACTGTAGGCAAATAGTCTATTGTGAAGAAATTATGATTATATAATTTGAAATATATATATACATATTTACTTTTACCCCCAAAATGAATCTAGGTATTAGAGAAAAACCAAGACAAAAAATAGATGTCTACCTTGTTACTAAGAACAGTAACAATGTCCACATTATAAAAAGGGGTTAAACTAATTTATCATATAAATGGACATGTGATAATAGTCAATGTGCATAATAAACATAATTTATTTATGTATACACAAACATGGAAAAATCTTCAATGGGTTAATAAAATGCAAATGAATACAATGTAATGTAATTGCCTTGACAATATGTGGAAATACAGTAAACGTATATGACAAAAGTTGAATAAAAAGTCAGAATTCAAAATCTGATGAGTCTTATGATTAAACATACGAGGTGGACATGAAAGAAACCTAGAATTGAGTGCTTCCAGGGCCACGTAACAATATTTATAAGCATAGCATATGCCTATACTATGATATCTCTACACTGCTTGGTGTTTAAACATCTAAGGTCAATTCTCACTGGCCAATTTTTTTTTTTCTTGTTGATAAATTGTAAACAGAGAAATAACAATGTTTCTGTCTGTGTTATACAATATTCTTTTTCTGGAGCATTAAGCTCTGCAGTTTTGAAAGGTAGATTAGCAGAGAAGTTATAAATCATAGACTCCACAGTTAGAATGTCCCAGTTTGAAGTACAACTCAGCATATTACTTGACCTTGGGCAAGTTACTCAAATCACTACCGTATTCCTCTTTTAAATGGGCATAATAGGGGCCAGGATATAATGCAGAGGTTAATTCACTTCCCTTGCATTGTGGTTGACCTGGGTTTGATCTCTGATCACCATATGGTTCCTTAAGTTCCACCCGGTGCTCCTGAACACTACTGGGTATCGCAAAAAAAAAAAAACAGAAAATCAAGGTTGAAGTGATATTACATCAAATTGGGCATTTGTCTTGTATGCAGCCCACCCAGGTTCAATCCCCAGCATACCATACGGTCCCGAACACCACCAAATAATACCTGTGTGTAGAATCAGGAGTAACTCCTTGAGCATCGCCAGGTGTGACCTTAAAAACAGAAAAATCGAAATTAATAAAAAAGAATTCTCAATCAGACTGAATTTCTTGCCAAATATTATTAATTGGTACAACAAGGTTGATTGCAATGACTCATTGTTTTGAAATGACCATAATGGTTTAATAATCAACATCTGATTTCTGGTGTAATCTTCATAGCTATTTTTTTATTATACCACCGTGAGATATACAGTTACAAAAGTGTTCATATTTGGGTTTCAGTCATACAGTGTTCCAGCAACCCTCCCTCCACCAGTGCCAATTTCCCTCCACCAATGTCCATGATATCCCCATTCCCCGAGCCTGCGTCTGTGGCAGGCAATTTTCACTTCTTTCTCTCTCTCTCTTTCTCTCTCTCTCTTCTCTCTCTCTGACACAGTATTTTTATTTTTTTAAAAATTTATTATACCACTATGAGATATATAATTACAAGATGTTCATGTTTGAGTTTCGGTTATACAGTGTTCTAACACCCATCCCTCCACCAGTGCCCATTTCCCACCACCAATGTTCCCAATTCCCCCCCCCTTCATCATCCTGCCTCCATGGCAGTTCTTTATCTTCTCTCTCTCTCTCTCTCTCTCTCTCTCTCTCTCTCTCTGTTTTCTTTCTTCCCTCTCTTCCCCTCTCCCTCTCCCCCTCTCTCTCCTCGCCACTTCTCTTTTTTCACATTGTTGATTGTAATACACATTTAGAGGTTATCATGTGTATCTTTTTGCCTATATTCAAAGCTCAGTTCTCAGATGGTATCATCATTTTCAATGATTATCAGCATACTGTTCCTTACTCTGTCTTACCTGGCCTATGAAGTGACAATTTTTTTTTTTTTTTTTGTTTTTTTGGGTCACACCCAGCAATGCTCAGGGGTTTCTCCTGGCTCTGAACTCAGGAATTACTCCCACGCAGTGCTTGGGGACCATATGGGATGCCGGGGATTGAACCCGGGTCAGCACAGGCTGGCGCTGGCAAGGCAAACACCCTACCCACTGGACTATTGCTCTGGCCCTGAAGTGACAATTTCTCTGGGTGGCACAATGGACTGCAAAGAGTTGGGATCTAGAACTAAACTACCAACTATTTGGGATAAACAACGAAAGAGGAAACACATCCTTAAGTGTTAGGAAATTCACTAAATCATGTATTGAATATTTGTCGCTTTTTTTTTTTGGTATTGGGGCTCAGACCCCAGGCCAAAGAAATAAACAAGAACGAGAGATATGATGCTTCCATGGAGCTTTAAAGGCAAAAGACAGATTTAAGCAATCACAATGGGAGTTCTGGGGTTCCCCTGAGCAATCATACTCTGATGATAAATTAGAAGATCCATAGCATTGCCTTGGCAGAGCCAACAGCACATGGCATAAACTTTGGGGCAGATGGCAGAACCCTAATATCTACACAGAGGAAAGTATTGGGTTAAAAAAGCGTGAGTCATTCACAGACTATTTATTCAGGACATTGCTGACACCAATTAGGGGCAAAGAATATGAGATACTAAAAGGGTAAGGAGAGATTCCATCTCAAAGGAGGTGACAAGGATGGTCCATATTCTAAGCTCTGTATGAGGTTTGAGTAGAACCTAGAATGGGTTACAGAAACGCCAGGTGCAGAGTACAGTGGTAGCACTCAGGACCAGAACTATAAAGTTTTTACACACCACAAGTCATACATTTCCCATATTACATAAACCCTCTAGAAAGGAAGTATTAGCATCTACTTTCCCGCGTCACTCAGAATCTAGAGCCCTCCTTTGGTGCTTACGTTAGTGCAGCTTTGGCTAAAACTCAGGTATGGAAAGGTTCCGGTATCAAACTACGTGGCTGCCTGTCCCCAGCTTCCCGAACAGTTGTGTGGAGTTCTCTCTTTTTGAAAGGTAGGATAGAGCTCTATAGTCACATACTTGTTGGTCTCCGAACATATTCCTGTCACATTAAGACTTGAAAGATTATGATTGTGAGAATTGTAAGTGGGCAGGGCACTTGCATTGCATTGGACCAACCTATTGATGCCCCAAGCACCAAAGCATGGTCCACCAGGCCCTTTAAGAAATGAACCCTGAGCACTTCTGGGTATGACTCCCAAATAAAAGCAAACAGAAAAAGAAAGTGGTAGCTGTGTGGGTATTCAAGCACAAGATGCTAAGAAAAAAAGGTTACTATCTGTAGGTTAGGGAGGGAGGGAAGGAGGGAGAAAGGGAGGGAGGGGAGGGAAGGAAGGGAGGGGAGGGAGCGAGGAAGGAAGGAAGGAAGGAAGGAAGGAAGGAAGGAAGGAAGGAAGGAAGGAAGGAAGGAAGGAAGGAAGGAAGGAAGGAAGGAAGGAAGGGAAGGAAGGAAAGGGAGGAAGGGAGGAAGGGAGGAAAGGGAGGAGAGAGAAGGGAGGGAGGGAGAAGAGAGAAGAAGAGGAGAGAGAAAGAGAGGAAGGAAGGAGAGGAAGGAAAAGGGAGGAAGGAAGAGAGGGAAGGGAGCAATGAGGAGGGAGGGAGGAGAGAGGGAGGGAGGGGAGAAGGCCGCCAGACTCCAGATATTTTCTTTACTTACCTACCTCAAACAAAAAAAGTGAACTGGGGTACTGAGAGAATTTTATAACTGCCACATTAATCCATATGTCCAAATCCATACCCAAAATAACTTAAACTAATTCAACATGTATGTTTGCACTTCAGGACACACTAGTGACTCAATGCTTATATTACCTTCTCCCACATATTCTAAAGGGAATAAATAGTATATCATATAATTTTTCTTGAATGAATTACTTTTATTGAGATACCGGGAGGGATGGCAGGTTCTAGCCCTGGCCCGCCACACCAGCAGAGCCTCACAACAAGCCAGACGACCCCCACCCCACTCCATGAGGGACCTCCATTTTCCACATCCGGACTTCCCCCTCGTCAGAACTCCACCCAGCAGACCAGCCTATCACAGCCGGCTCATCGAGATCCACCCTGCTGCAGTCTTTTTTAATCAGGCCCAGGTATGCTGATCTAGAGACAGACATGGGGCAGAGCTGCTACTGGCTCTCACTGTGCCCAGCCGCTCATGAGGTGCCCGGGAGGGATGGCAGGTTCTAGCCCTGGCCCGCCACACCAGCAGAGCCTCACAACAAGCCAGACGACCCCCACTCCATGAGGAGGGCCTCCATTTTCCACATCGGACTTCCCCCTCGTCAGAACTCCACCCAGCAGACCAGCCTATCACAGCCCGGTTCATGCAGCCGGTTGCGGCTACGCAGTTCATCAATAAATGCTGGATTTTGAGATGACTACAAGAGTATGCTACCCGCACTGCAGAGCCTGGCAAGCTACCCATGTCATATTTGATATGCCAAATACCAGTAACAATTATAGACCTCATTCCCATGACCTGATGGAATGGTTTGAGGTTCTTTATATTCTTGGAGCAAGCAGGTGCCCTTGGGCTCTACTTGCATGAGACAGGTCATATGGAGATGTTACTGGTGCCAGCTCCAGCAAATCGATGATGAACAGCAAGACAGTGATACAGTGAATTTCTTTTATAAAATTGGATTCTCATCTTAGCAGAAAGTATTTCTCATCTCATGGAAAGAATTTCTGTTAGAAATTCTGAGTCTGAAGAGAAAGGGAGACATCCCCCCCACCTCCAGCCATTCTTACCAAAAAAATAAAAATGCCTTTTATTTTATCCATGAGTTGTTTTACTGTGACCAAGTTTCTTGAATTCATATTCTCCTCATTGCCTTTTTAAAAAACTGTATTGTAAACACTACATACTTGTACTGTATATGTCACTTTAAAAAATAATTTCAATGTTATGGAAAATTTAGACTCCTGGTATAAATAAGACTTTTTTTTTTCTCTAACAGCATGAATGCGGGGATTCCTATTTTACTTAATGCATTGTAATTTGTTGCTATCTTTACTTAGTTGTGTTAAATAATGAAACCCCATTATTCATAGTTTGGAAACCACAATGCCTAAGATTTAAAAAATAATTTTTTAAGAAATTCTGGAGAATAAATGATCATATTTGGCTAGTGGATCTCCCTCAAGTAGATTTTTGGAATATCTGTTGGCAAGTGACCATAATTCTGAATATTTTCTTACATTCTTGAGAAATAAGTCATCCAAAATAACCTTGATTTTTCTGCCTCAACCTAGAAATCCAACCATTTCCAACAAGTACTAGTTCCATTTAGTGGGATATATATGTTATACTTGGGAGCCTTTTTTGTTGCTTGAAACATGGAAACTAAAATATATTTCTTTATTCCTTCTGTCACCATCAGAAAAAAAAAGATTTTTTAATGTTAATCTCTCTTTGTTGAATGCCCATTTGGCTTTTAGGAAGAGATTTAATATTAAGGACCATATACTTACTTGTTCCTTAGCTCCCAACTTAATGGAAGTATGTGACTGCTGAATATACTTTAAGCAGTTTTTCTGTGTAATAAAGAATTTAAGGTTGAGGGACCAGAGCAATAGTATAACAGGACAATAGTATAGTAGGTAGGCATTAGCTTTGCATGTAGTTGACCTGGGTTTGATCCCCAGCATCCCATATGGTCCCCTTGAGCATCACCAGGAGTACTTCCTGAGCGCAAGAGCCAAGAATGACCCTTGAGCATTGCCTGTGTGACCCCCAAAAAAAATTCAAGGTTGATGGCTTATCCCATTTACTCATACAGTTTATTTACTTGTTAAGCCAAAAGTAGTAACAATTATGGACCTCAGTTCCATGACCTGAAGAATGGTTTGGGGCTCTTCCTGTCCTGGAGCAAGCAGATGCCCTTAGGTTACATTTGCTTGTGACAGGACTTATGGAGATGTTACTAGTGCCCGCTCGAGCAAATCGATGAACAGCGGGAAGACAGTGATACAGACAGTGATACTCATACAGTTGTCATCATTATGCACATTCATACTTCATTCTTGTTCAACTTATAAAAAATTCTAAAATTTTATAGCTACGTGTTTGACAATTTTTCCTTTTATCATTATTGTAATGTCCTTATTCTCAACCCAATTCATAGAATTGTCACATAGTATCTAATAATTCTAATTTTCCTCCATGTATATCTTCCAACATAAATCATAACTTGCCTCACCACTTAGTCCTTATACTTTTATGTTGCTGGTAGTCAGTCTCAGTGGCATCTTAGGATTCTCATTTGAAAAATACTCTTATATAGTAAATTTTCTTTAGAATGACTCCTCTTTGGCTAAATCTTCTGAACTTTTCTCATCCGGCAACCACAGTACAGCTAACACAGTATTCAAACATAGAGCTATCACCCTACAAATCCACACTTTTCTTTGTTTTGGGGTATTATGAATTGAACACAGCACACCAGACATACATCCAAGGCCTAGGGGCTGGAGAGCTCATATATCGCTTGTTATAAGCCCCCATTATAGAAGTGAAAAAAAAACTTTCAGAAGTTGTGACATGTCTATTTCCAAAGTAGTAGGGATTCTGTGAAATAATGATGTTAGCACAAAAGTGAATTTCTTCCTGTGTCCAGGAGATCTTGAGAATCATAAGAAACATTTGCATACTAAACTCAGACACTATCAAGAGGTGAAAGTTTTTTGCACAGTTCAAGTAGATGAATCTGGTTCCGTCCCGCTGCCCAGGCCTCTCCTTTTACCCATATACGACATTGCTCATCCTGCCCCTTGATGCCTGGTCCAGTGTATGATATCCTAAGCCTATTTACTCTCCTCCTTTTATGTTTACCTCCTCCAATATCCAATGCCCTGGTCTTGACCCTATGCTGTGTTCTATCCAGTGTTGTGGTCCTAGTCTGAAATTTGCTGCTGGAACCCAGTCACCTGTGTCCCCTTGCTGGAGCTTCAGCTCTGTATCTTGTCCCTGGGTCTCTCTATGACTGGACCCCGCCAGCTCCCTGTCTCTTGGCTTTCCTTAGTCTCATAGATGTCATGTGCACATGGGTGAGATCTTACTGTTCTACCATCTCTCTGGGCATAAGTGAGGGGCAGAGAGAGCATTGGCCACTGGGACCATTTATCTCCTGCTGTCCCCCACCGTGGAGTGAGGAGGGGGTGGCCCTGGCTTGTTGTGAGGGCTCTGCCAAGGTGGTGGGCCAGGGCTAGAACCGGCCATGCCTCCCGACTGCCTCATGAACGGCTGTGCACAGGGAGAGCAAGGAACAGCTCTGCCCCCATGTGGGAGAGTCTCTGGACCAGCATACCTGGGCGGATTGAGGAAAAAGCTGCTGTAGGGTGGCTGTCGGTGATCCGGGGCGCCCGCCATTTTCCACTTTTGGACTTCCCTCGTCAGAACTCCACCCAGCAGACCAGCCCATCACAGCCCAGATCATCAACACCCATCCTGCAGCAGCGCTTTTCCCTCAATCCGGCCCAAGTATGCTGGTCCAGAGACTCTCACACATGGGGCAGAGCTGTTCCTTGCTCTCCCGTGCACAGCCGCTCATGAGGCAGTCGGGAGGTATGGCGGGTTCTAGCCCTGGCCCACCACCCCGGCAGAGCCCTCACAACAAGCCAGGCCACCCCTCCTCACTCCACGGCCCCGCCATTTTCCACTTTTGGAGTTCCCTCCTCGTCAGTACTCCACCCAGCAGACCAGCCCATCACAGCCCAGCTCGCTGCAAGCGGCCGTGGCGGTTCATCAATAAATGCTTTATTTGGAGGTGTTTAAAAGAGTTTGCCTCCCGCACGGCAAGCCTGGCAAGCTTCTCGTGTTGTATATGGTATGCCAAATTCAGTAACAATTATATTAGGTCATTCCCATGACCTAATATAATGGTTTGAGGCTCTTTTATGTTCCTGTAGCAAGCCGATGCCCCTGGCTCTACTGGCATGAGACAGGACATATGGAGATATTACTGGTGCCGCTCTAGCAAATAGATGATCAACGGGAAGATCGTGGATCGTGTCCCCCACCAAAGACATCCCATTATCTATTTTGACTGGAGACCTTCTTGAGGGTGAGCTTGTAAAAGACTAACAACTAGTTTGCCTGGTGCTCCTCCCTTCCACTCCAGTGTACCAATGTGAGATGAGTCTCACTTAGAAATCAGAATTTTCCCGAAAATATTAATTTTTCTTTTGCTCCCATTCTCAACATCTCCACCTTTGAGATTTTTCACCTCAAACAGTTTCAAAGCCTTGTATTATTAGATTTTATCATATTTTTTTGCTTGTCATTACCTGCCTGGCTTCTTGAAATCTACAAGGAGAGCTTCCAAACGTCTCAGGAGGAAATTTTTGTTAAATGTGATTCCTTCTAGTTTCATCTAACTGCATTCTGCTCTTCTTTTCACTTGGACTTTCTTGCTTTCACTAGTAACTTCTCTCCATAGTTTAATGTCAGATGTTCCCCAGTTATTTTCTGCAATTGGCACAGGAAATATCTCCTCTATTCCTCATAGATAATAGCTTGTTATGATAAATGGGCTTGAAAGCTTTTTTTCAAATGGAGAGAATGATGGCGCAGAAAATGATATTGCGCGTGCATACTGTTCTGTAGTTTATATAATAGTTTATGTAACTGTTATAAATGAACTTCAGTCCTCCTAATTTCCAATCTTTGTGTTTGGAAAAAGTTTAAAGTATCATCATAGTCATTATATTTAGTTTTGTATTATATTCTATTAGTGTAAATGAAACTGCTCTATTAATGTAGCAATATAAAGTTTCCTTTATATATTAAGCACATATATTAAGGCATGCATGTAAATAATACATTTAGGTAATAATGTCTTTAAAAGAAATTATGATAGTAAAAGTGACATGAAAGATCTGACAAAATTGTGATAATCAAATGACTGACACCTAGGAAATAACACTCTTTGGGAAAAGCTATAAAACTTGTTTGGCTGGAGACATAGCTCAAGTGACTGAGCAAATGCTTTCCATGTGGTCCCCCCCTAAACCTACCAGGTGTGACTCAAACAACAGGAAAAAAATGGGAATAAAAAATCTGGTGTATGACAGCAAGGTAATTGAGACTCGTGTTACATGTTTCAGTCTTTGGAATGTACATAATATCTTCTTATGACATCAATCTAGATCATAAACGCAAGAGCCAATGCCAGATTCTCTTAGCTGCTTTAATTCAGTCAGTAGCTGATGTCATCCCTTCTCACTAATAGGCAATTAGGAAAGTAATCCTGTCACAGGTGTGGAACAACCAGGAATACACTGACAATGGTCAATCTGTACAACAGTATTCAATACCTGTAACAAAAACACAAACATGATGCAGTAGGAACCTAAGTGGCCAAGACCAGAAAATAGAGATTTCTTGCTGTTTCACCCTTGCAGCACCAGTCTCTGCTTCGTCTTTCTCTTTGTCTTTTCCTACCCTGACTTCCTTCCTTCCCTTTTTTTTAATTTTTGGGACACCCAGTGATGCTCAGGGGTTGCTCCTGGCTCTGCACTCAGGAATCACTCATAGCAGGAATTGGGGGACCATATTAAAGCCGGGATTGATCCTGGGTCAGCTGCTTGCAGAGCAAATACTTTATCTGCTGTACCATCATTCTGCCCCAATCTTTTCTTCCCTCCCACTTTCTCTCTCTTTCCTTCTCTCCCTCCAATCCTCCTCTCTCTCCGCCTCTCTCTCTCTGTCTCTCTGTCTCTCTCTGTCACTCTCCTCTCTCTCTTCTCCCTCTTCCTTCCTTTCTTCTTAGGCGACAAGAGTGGATTGCTGGACAAGTGTACTACAGTGACAGAGCCACGTGCACCGGAAACCCTGAGAGACTACCAAAAGCCCTGTAAATTGAGAACCATCTTTTCTGTGATGTTTGAGCTGTTTATGTTATAACAAGTATTTGTTAGGTAGTTGGAATGGTGACTTTGTTCTCTGCAAACACCTAAGAGGAAAAACCACGTGGCTGGGATGTGGCAGGGAAGTAGAGAAAGGAAAGGGTAGAAGATAGCTGAAAACACCTGGACCTAACCCATCTACAGAGAAGAATTTGAAAAAAGAAAACTCATGTTTATAAATACAATTTATTGAACCATAAATAACATTTATTAACATCAACAAAATTCTGTAACTTTTTTTAAAGTTCACTTTCTTTTTTTTTTTTTTTTTAAGTATTTTATTATACCACCGTGAGATATACAAATAAAAAGATATACAATTAAAAAGTTCATGTTTGGGTTTTGGTCATACAGTGTTTCAGCACCCGTCCCTCCACCAGTGCCCATCTCCCACCACCAACATCCCCGGTTCCCTCCCCCCTTCCCCAGCCCTGCTCCATGGCAGGTTCTTTATTTCTTTCCCTTTCTCTCTCTTTCTCTTTTCCTTCCCTTCCAGACTATGGATTACAGAACATACATTAAAAGGTTGTCATTTGTATCCTTTTTGCCTCTATTTAATGCTCAGTTCTAGGTTGGCATTAGTACCCTCGACTATTGTTAGCCCCCTGTTCCATTTTCTGTCTTACCTAAACTCTGACTCCCACACGTTTGTGATAATCTCCACCTTTGACAAGACCTCCTGATATATGTTTCACTTGACCTTGGATATTGGTATCATAATATGTACATATATATTTATGCCATGCAAATAAATGCAGTCATTCTGTATCTGTCTCTCTCCTTCTGGCTAATTTCACTCAACATAATCTTCTCCATGTCCATCCATTTATAGGCAAATTTTATATAAAGTTCACTTTCTTAACTGAAAATAGCAGCAGTAACAACTGACCTTCTTCAAATCAATGAACATGCAGATTTCATGAGATAATCACACAAAGGCGCACCAGGTCATAATAGATATTACATTATGTAATTATGTATTATGTATTATGACCTAATATCTACCTAAAATGACCATTATGTGGTATGACCTAACATCTACCCAAGAAGCCAAGAGAACTCAAGTCAAGACCCAAGAGTACTAGTTATATAATCTGGGGTAAGTTTGTTTATGGTTCAAATTTTTCCAAAATGTATATATAACAGATTTCTTAAATCCCAAATAATAAAGCAGTATAGGTAAAATCAGGGAAGAGGCACCTTAGAATAGGAACTCAAGAAAGGAGAGAAAATATGACATTAGGTCCAGAACAACAATCCAATAGTAGTAAGTATTTTTCTGGGGTTTGGGCCATATCCAACAGTGCTCAGGGGTTACTTCTGGCTGTGCACTCAGGAATCACTCCTGGCAGTGCTTGGGGACCTATGGGATGCCAGGGATTCAATTTGGGTTGGTTGCATACAAATGCCCTACCCACTGTACTATTTCTCCAGCCCAATAATGAGTATTAGAGTACAAAATTAGCTATAAACTTACTAGTAACCCAGAAGTAAGCATTTTTTTTAACATTTCTTTATTCTCAATATGGGGAAAAAACTAAATACCTCTAGCAAATATTGCCGAGTATATCTCTTTAATTGCCCATTTTATAAATCTCTTTAATTGCCCATTCCTCATTTTTAAACCAATGAAAATAGTATCTAATTAACAACAAGCCATCTATCCAAGAAGCCAAGAAAACTCAAGTCAAGACCCAAGAGTTACTAGTTATGTAATCTGGGGTAAATTTGTTTATGGTTCAAATTTAAATTAGTACCTAATTACAACAAGCCAGATAACCCCCAACTCCATGGGGGCTGCCGTTTTCCACATCGAGACTTCTTTCTTGTCACACCTCCACCCAGCAGACCAGTCTATCACAGCCCAGATCATTGACACCCACCCTGCAGCAGTTTTTTTTTCAATCTGACCCAGGTATGCTGAACCAGAGATTCTCATACATGGGGCAGAGCTGCTACTTGCTCTCCCTGTGCCCAGCCGCTCATGAGGCACCCGGGAGGCACGGCGGGTTCTAGCCCTGGCCCGCCACCCCAGCAGAGCCTCACAACAAGCCAGATGACCCCCACCCTACTCCATGGGGGCTGCCATTTTCCACATCCAGACTTCCCTCTCATCACAACTCCACCCAGCAGACCAGACTATCACAGCCCGGATCATCGACACCCCCTGCAGAAGTTTTTTTTTCAATCCGGCCCAGCAGAGCCTCACAACAAGCCAGATGACCCCCCCCGCCCCCCCCCCCCGACTCCATGGGGGCCGCCGTTTTCCACATCCGGACTTCTTTCTCGTCACACCTCCACCCAGCAGACCAGTCTATCACAGACCGGATCATCGACACCCACCCTGCAGCAGTTTTTTTTTAAATCCGGCCCAGCAGAGCCTCACAACACGTGGTTCATCAATAAATGCTTTATTTAGGGGTGACTACAAGAGTATGCCACCCGCACGGCAAGCCTGGCAAGCTGCTCGTGTCGTATTTGATATGTCAAATACCAGTAACATTTATATTATGTCATTCCCATAATCTAATATTATGGTTTGAGGCTCTTTATGTTCCTGGAGCAAGCAGATGCCTTAGGGTTCTACTAGCATGAGACAAGACATATGGAGATATTACTGGTGCCCACTCTAGCAAATAGATGATGAACGAAAATCTAGTGATCTAGTGATCTAATTAAAAAGCAATGGCTATCCATAAATATATATGTATATCCATAAATATAATGGGAAGACAGTGATACAGTGATATATATAAATACATATTATCCATAAATAAATATATATAATATTATATACAATCTAGCTTTTAGCGTAGATTTTTTAAAGACTAGTGGAATAATGTAATGAAGCATTTTATAAATTTTATATGCTATGCAACTGTTTTTCATCTTATGCCCTTCCATGTTGGAGGACAGGTTTAGCTATTCTGGGAGTTTTGTTGTTTTGCCCACTTCCAGCTTAATCTATTTAAGCCAAGGTTCATTCTAATGAGACCTCTCTTCTATGTAAACACTGCTAGAGGGTGTGGCAGTTACAGAAGTCACCTTGACTGAATAACTTCTGACTTATACATCTACTAAGACTTCTATGTTTTCTAGATTGGGCACAGCTCCTCTTTATACCCACTGCATCCGACATGGGACAGTTAGAATTTACCAGGAGACTACCATCCTGGCTACGTTGAGACTATAGGAAGACTATAGGAAGGATCATACTAGTTTGCTCTAAGCAGGCGAGTGTGACCCTTTCAGTAAACGAGAACAAGATACTCAGAATCACCTTTGTGCAGATAATAATAAGGAGGACCTTGTGGGTACCATCTAGATTATATGAAGCTCATGAAATTAAAATGTATTACTTTATACCAGCCCCCTCTCTCTCTCCAGTGTTTTACATAAGAGATAATCTCAGGATTAGTCCTTGGCATAACCTTTGTTTATACCTGCAATAGGGTGTGGCACTACACTCTGTTTAGAGTTCTTTGTTGACACACCCTCCCTGGATTACTTTGGTGTATATAAGGGGACTGACTTGAGGCCCCTTGGGCCTTTTCGCTTTTGGCTTTTGACTCCTCAGCCTTTTGCTTTTGGCTTTTGGCTTTTGCTCTTTGGCCTTTTGCTCCTTCTTCTGGGTAGACTCATCTCAGGTGAGATCCTCTCTTTTTGGTGGGAGACTTAGGCTCTTCTATATGGTCTAAGTTTGGACCAGAGCTAGAGTTTGTTCATTATATTGGAGTGTTGTGGAAGAGCTTTTGTACTATTAAAAGCCTTTTTTGGAACTGCACCAGACTCGTGAGTTTTCATCTGTTCCCCGGGCGTCCTCAGAGGTAGAAGAGAACTTCAGTCCTGACACTGTTGGGGACCCCGGTGGCATTCCCAGACACTTCCGCATTTTGGGGTCTTTAGTTAAATTATGGAGACAAATTATCTTTGCCATAGGAATATCTAGTATTTTCAAGAACTATTCTAATAATTACCATGTATTACATTCTCACAGTAATCATAGGCACTATTGTTATCCTCATCCAAATAAAGGAATGAGGGATCAAAGAAATTAAGTCACATTCCCAAATTCATTCAGCTGGTAGATGCCAGGCTAAGACTATGCCCAGGAAACCTGGGTCTTGATGGCTCTGACCATCCTTGTGCATACTTGCAACTAGGCAGAGATTCCTTATGATTATTGGCCTAATGGAACTATGGAAAACACGGATCTATGAACTAAATAAAACCACAAGTTGTCAATAAAGTAATCATTTTAAGTGACAAGTGATGACATTTTTTTTATCGGTATTTGTAGCACGAATCACTATCAGATTACTACTAGGTACAGTGAGATGCCAATTCTCCATCACTTTTCATCCAAATCACAGTAAACCATTTGCTAATAGAGTTAGTTATGATATTGTATGGCCTTCATTTTATATAAATAAACCATTTAAAAATTTAAAAAAATTTAATTTAAAATTTTTATTTAAAAAATAAACTAAATTAAATTTAAAACTTAAGTCCACTTTGGTTCTTTTCTCATTAACTCCCCTATTAAACAGAATTGCTCAGTGTTGCCTCAACTATAAACAAGAATATAAGAGTTTGAGAAAAGGGATTAACATGAGAGAACAGTGGGTAGGGTGTGTGCTTTACACACAGAGAAGCCACGTTGGATTCCTGGCACCACATATGCTCCGTCTAGCCTGCAAGGAATGATTCATGAGCACAGAGCCAGGAGGTAACCAAGTGGCCTCTCTGTACTATGATGCACAGCCTTTTTGTATACCAGTATATTTCCAGAGAGTAAGCACTGGAATACCTCCTCCTGCTAATAACAGCAGAAAATCTCCATGTACTGTCTGTACTCCTTCAGACACAGAAAGTCACCACATGCTTTATTACTGTCTTCCTTTCTAACATGTGCCCAGGGCTCTTTAGAATATCTCAAAGTGAGGGATCCAGTTCATCTGAATCCTGTTTTGATACAGAGAAAGAGGAACAAAGGGAGAAAAATGGGCTGCAATCAATCTGCTCGGATGGTAGCAAGGGCCATATGACCAACTAAGAGGCCTCGGGGTGGACCCATTTCATATCCTTTCAGTCACAGAAAATTCCCAGCATCATACTCAGCTCAGAATCTCAAGCCTAAAAAGGTCCACATCTTAATACACAATTAGTTCAGCCCCTTCTTCTTCAACTTCCCTGGGAGAGTACTGGGCCAGGAACACTGTCTGAGAATTTATTTCAAATTAGAAGAATTAGAAGAATGGGCAGGGTTCAAATGGTCAGACAGAACCTGTCCTTACCTCTTCATGTGATCAGAGTAACTCTATACAAAAATTGGTTTACTCAAACAGAAATTCACCTAAAACCCTAGCAAAGAGCTTCCATATTAAGAGTCAAAATGACATGCAGGAACAGAGAGATTGCGTAACTAGCTGAAGTGCAATGTTCTGCATTCAAGAGATCAGGGTTCAATGCCCAGTACCGCATGATCTCTCAAGTACTCTCAGGAGTGACCCCAAGCACCAAGCCAGGAGTGGAACCTGAACACTGCTGCAGATGATTCCAAAGCCTAAACCAAATTTTATTTTAAATAAAAGTTTTTAAAAGACAGTATTGAAGCAGATAGAAGGCAAAGATGACGAGATGACCAAGAAAGGAACACTACCATGAAATAGTCATCTGTGATCTGGAAGAGATGTCTAACTTTACCACAGGGAGTAGGAGGGAATTGTGCCAAACATGTGACATGCCAATCCTATGACCCAGCACAGTAGAGATAAGTGCCTAGGAGCTAACATTGAGAACCACTAGGAGGTGAGTTCAAGAAAGCCCAAAAGAGAGTAGAAACTCAGATCCAGCCTTCCTCACACCCATCAGCAATAACTTTGAACAGCCTTCAACCCTAAGAATAAGGAATCCCAGATTGTGTGTTTATGGCAGTGGAAAAGGAGGCAAGAACTGCAGGGAATGAACCTAGTCCCTAGGCCCCACAACTCCTTGATAACCTCTCACTGACCTAGCTGAGAGCAATGCAGATAGATTCTAACGTGGGCTACCTAACCTGAGGGCAAATCCCTGATGGAGCTCCACCCTTCCTAGAAAATGGCTAAACTAGCTGGGGGCTAGAAGACAGCTATCTAGTGTTGACACAAGCAAACAGATCTGCTAGTTCCTACATGCCAGCTAGCAGGTAATCCTCATCCCGACAGCCATCAAGCACCCTATGGAACTCTCTTCTCTAAGCATAGCCGGCTACCAAGAGATGTCACTGCTCATGACTCTTCTTTGTAGGCCCAGTCGGCCAGATACTATTCACTAATCTTTTGGTGCTATTGCTATTCTTTTGGTGCACTTCTGGTTTTAGCACACCAAAAGAGACTGAGGCTATAGCCCAGCGGGTAGAGGCGTTTGCCTTGCACACGGCAGGCCTGTGTTAGCGGGCTTTGATCCTCGGCATCCCATATGGTCCCCGAGCACCTCCAGGAGTAATTCCTGAGTGCAGAGCCAGGAGTAACCCCTGAGCATTGCGGGTGTGACACAAAGAGAGAGAGAGAGAGAGAGAGAGAGAGAGAGACTGAGGATCCGCTATCCTTCCGAAGCCACCCGAATTTAGGGGTTTCTAACCATTGGTCAGTAGCTTACAGTACTGGTAACTCTGAGTGCCTTGTCTTCTCTCTACACAGGGGTGCTTGTGTCCCCACCCAGACATATAAAGGAGACAGAAGGGCTCACCTGAACTGATTAATCCAGACAAAACTCTGGGAAGAGGAGTCAGAGTGATAGTACAATGGGGAGGGCATTTGCTTTGCATGTGGCTCACCCAGGTTTGATCCCATATGGTCCCCTGAGCACCACCAGAATTAATTCCTATGTGCAGAGACAGGAGTACTCCATGAGCATCCGGGCATGACCCAAAAAGAAAAAAAAAACCCTCTGGGTAGAATTCCTAATAGAACAGAGCTATGTAAAATACCTGAAGAAGTCTCAGAGCAACACTTTAATGATACTCAATGAAATAGACATCAGTAGAAGAAAACTTCAACCAGAACTAAGAGAGTATAAGAAAAATCAGTCAAGAAAACCAAAAGTAAAGCTAGAGAGACTGTATAGAGGTTAAGCACTTGTCTTTCATGCAACTGATTTGGCTTTGAACCTTAGTATCACATATGGGGCCCTGAGCACTGCCAGAGTGATCCCTGAGTACAAAGGCCCAGGAGTAAAACCCTGAGCATAGGTGGGTGTGTCCTCCTCCAAAACAAGCAAACAAACAAAAAAAGATAAACTGAAAGTTGCTAAAGTTAAAAAAAAATTGAAAAAGCTCAAGACCACAGTAGAAGACTGTATCAGCGCAGTGAACTCAGAGATAGAAGACAACTGGGGCCATAGAGATAGGACAATTTGTAGGGCCCTTGCCTTGTATGTGGTTGACCCGGAGTTCAATCCCTGGTGTCCCCTATTGATCCTCCAAGTACTTCTAGGAGTAATTCCTGAGTCCAGAGACACGAGTAATCTCTGAGCATTGCCAGGTGTGGCCAAAAGCAAATGAAGGTAATTAAAAAATTTAATGAGACAAAATCACAAGTAACAGTATTTTTATTACAGAAATTCTACAAAGAGAAGAAAGAGGAGGAATCTATTATTTTTTAAAAGTGATGATGAACATTTCCCAAAATTGAGAAAGGAGACAGATCCAGGAGGATCAAGAATTTCAAGTAAAACAACCCAAAATAAGACAGAAGAGATACACATCAAGAAAAACTGTGATTAAAACAACAAAAATCAGAGAAAGAATCATAAAAACAGGACATGAGGAGAAACAAAGACTCTTAATACCCCACATAATAGCAGCTTTCTCAATATAAATTCCATAGGACATAAGGAGGTTGAATAATGTATTCTAAAATGCGAACAGACCAAACAAGACCTACCAAAAAATGACTTAAGCCAGAAAGGCTGTAACTGAGATTGAAAGAAGTAATAGAAATTTTTCAGACAAACATGAGGTAAAAGAAATTCATCATGACTAAACTGATTTGTAATAAATAATAGAGGCACTTCTATAAAATGACAAGAAACCCCACTTGGAAGCAGCAAGATATCTAAAAAAATAAATTTATGCTATTAAGTTGGAGAACCTAGAAAAGATGAACAAATTCTTAGTCTTATGATCTTCTAAATGAAATAGAAAGCCTGTATATATTCATTGAAAGCAAGGAAACTGAACAGTAACTGAAAGCTTCAGAAAAACAAAACGAAACCCAAAGTAACTCTTTTAAGAAAAAACCCTAAACTATGGGTAATTCAGTTTTTTTTTAAGCCAAACCAGGTGATGCTGCCGTGCTCAGGAGGGTGTGGTTGCCAGATTGGCCCTGGGCTGCTAGAGGGGGCATGAGGTGCTGGGAATCAAACTGAGGGCATCACGCTTCAAAGACATGCCCTCTACTAATGGAGCTACATCCCTAGCCAGAACGATATTCTTTGTGACTATTGCTGCGTCTAGTTACAGAAATCCTTTCCTTCCATGTCCTCCCCCTCCCACTGCATGATAATGGTTAATTTTTTTTAAAAAGCCTGACAGAGATCATGATGTTGAAAATGCCAGCATTGCATGAACGGATGAGGAAAAGGTGGTCTTGACCACCTGCAACAGAAACACAGTAGTAAAAATTCACTCAACATTACCAACCTCCAACAATTACTGGAAGATAAAATGTTCTCTAAGGGGGCCCAGAGTGGTAGCGTAACAGCAGGACTATTGTCTGGACAAGGACAAGTCAGGTTCCATCCCCGCACCCTGTATGGTCCCCCTGAGCCCTGCCAGAAGTGATCCCTGTGTGCAGAGCCCTGAGTCTTGCAATAAAGATTCTTGTCATTTAAAAATCATAGAGGGGCTAGAGCAATTGTACAGCGTGTAGGGCATTTGCCTTGCATGCAGCCCATCAGGGTTGAGCTCCATCCCATATGATCTTCTGAGTAATTACTGAGTGTAGAGCAAGGAGTAATGTTTGAGCACCTTTGATCATCACTAGGTGTGACAAAAAAGCCATTAAAATAAAAAATAAATTAAGAAATATAGAAATATGGATGCCAGGGATGTAACCTAAAATGTGTGAGACCCTGAATTCAATAATCAAACATCACAAAAATTATATATAATCACATAATCACATAAAAGTATATATACATTATATATAATTTATATATTCATATATGTATGTACATATACATACATGTGCTTAATAAAGTATACTAAGCATTATAGTCCAGTTCCTCTGGATCTCTTTCCAATGTCTTTCTTTGTACTTCTCTTTGTGTTGGCAAACTTTCAGAATAAAGGGTGCCAAGTCAGCGATCCCTATTACATAACTGAACAAGTATATATAATAGCAGCCACAAAAATAACTCAGACAGAAGTGATTATATAATTAACACAATTGCACCCTACTTTGATAAATGGCAGTTTTTGCAACAGGCATTAGAAAACTGTCTCCCCCTCTATAGTTCTAAGTTACTTGTAAAATCATAGCTAGTACAAGTTTGAACTACCTTAAGTAAAATAAATCAAGATTGCTTACTTGCATCTTAATCATTTACCTCAATCGTCTGAACTAAATGAATAGATTTTATGAGAGTGCTTTTTTTATCATTGGGGTCACACCTGGAAGTGCTCAGGAGTTACTCCTGGCTCTGCACTCAGGAATTACTCCTGGTGGTGCTCAGGGAACCATATGGGATGCTAGGGATTGAATCCAGGTCTGCCACTTGCAAGGCAAACGCCCTATTATCCTATTGCTCTGTCCCCAAAGAGTGCATATTAAAGAGATTTTGAAGTGTGAAAACAAAGGAATGGTAGCAAATGAGAAACGATGAAAATTAGAGATTCTTAGGGGCCAAGGTAAAGATTTCAGAAAAGGGAACGGAACATAAAATAATATGGATGGTACTGTAGAGAGGGTGTCTGGATAATTTACAGAAAAATCCAGATCATTTAAACATTGAAATCCAGAACTTTTAAATTAAAAATGAAAATGGCACAATTGTACTGGATTAACACACTGGATTCCACAGGAAAAATCAGAAAATATAATCAATACAGATCATCTTTTAAAAAAAATCAAAAAATCAAATAAAAAGAATCAAATCTTGGGTGTTAGCTACTCTACCACCCAAGAGTAGCTGACTGGTACTTTACCTACTATATAAGTGATGAGTTCTTGGTACTAACATAGCTCACTTTTTACTTGCCTTTCATTACCTCTCATTGATTTTCACTAGCAAAAAAAAATAAAAGGTCTATTTATCTTCACTCAGACTTCTTTACAGAGGTTGCTTATCCAGGAGTTAGTGTAAAATGTTGATGAGGCAAAGATCAAGTTTCTGTCATCATGAGAAACAGAGTTATTCTATTTTAGGGTCCAGACTTCTCCCTCTAATTGCAGCTCAGGATCTCTGCTATTGCGTCCTTAACGGGTAGAGGTTTTTAGGCTCCCTCCCCTTAACAACCCCCTCTCTCAAGACAGGATTCTATTCATTCTCATTCTAGAAGTCTTTTTTTTCTTTTTTTTTGCTTTTTGGGTCACATCCGGCAATGCTCAGGGGTTACTCCTGGCTCTGCACTCAGGAATTACTCCTGGCGGTGCTTGGGGGACCATATGGGATGGCGGGGATCGAACCCAGGTCGGCATAGGCCTGCCGCATGCAAGGCAAATGCCCTACCCGCTGGGCTATCGCCCCCGGCCCTCATTCTAGAAGTCTTAAAATGTGATTTCCACTTCCATAGTATTTTCCAACCAAATACACTGTATGTGTTTGGTAAACCTCTTAAAACTGCATTTTTAAATCCGTTAGTTGTGTCTATTATACATGTATGCAAAATAACATCATCCAACCTCCATTTGCAGACCATAAATGGAAGGGTACTTAAAATTTTTAAAAGAGCGCCAAATTCTTTTCTCTTTTTCACGCTCTGTCTGGGATTCCGCAGGGGTCCCCAACAGTGCCGGAAAGCAAGTTCCCTTCTACCTGCGAAGTCGGCGGGAATGGATGAAAACTCAGGAATCCGATGCAGTTTTAAAAGGGCTTTACTATCACAGGTTCCAATATACAATTCAAGAGCAGGGAAAACCTCCGGACTCAGGGTTCCCAGCTAGGCCCCAGCCAGGTGTAGGCCAAGATAGCTGCCACCATGTGTTGAGGCCCAACAGAGAATGGACAGGATGGAGAAACATCCCCAGCCGGGCCCATTCTGGGCTGGGCTATCTAGAGATGAAAACAGGAAAATAGCTCTATAGAAATGTAGCAACTTCAGGAGACATTCTGGCTGTTTACAAGGACCCAGAGCTAATTCAAAGCCTCCTAGCAGAGCTGGGAGGAGCTATAAGCTAAATGTAACTTCTCCTGGCAGAAAGGGTCAAATGCCCTCAGATAATTTCTCCCAGCACCTCACCTAATGTCTTGAGCTAAGATCTGCCTAGAAATGCCTTTATAGGGTAGAGAAGGGGGTTTCTGAGATGGCATGTCTCTGTACCAGAGATGAATACTAATGCCAGTTAAATATTTCTCCAAGCCTTCACAAGAGTCTCGTTCACTTCACGGTAGTTGCCTTTGAGTTATCAGGGAGCCATGCTTGCTTGCTTGGAGACAAACAGCATTTCTCTCTGGTCTAATTACTTAGAGATCCAACGTGGCCAGGCAAATATGCTGGTAAGATCTGGCTAGTCCCACAATGATTGTGGTAGCATGAGAGAATATTTATACCAGCCAGTACAGAACACATGGTCAGATAAACTGCCACATTTAAACTACCCCCCTATCTACGAAGTGACCTGCAGGAGGCAATCCAGGGCAGATGCAGAGGCTTTTAGGCTTTTAGGTGTCCTGCAACAATGGTCTCTCTCTTAATTGAGGAACCTTTGGTTCTCAAGACAGCAAACATATTAGGAGCACAGCTTTATACCACTTCCAGATAAATGTTACCACACCATGCGCACTACCAGAGTACGTCTGGGACTTTGAGTGCCCTTTGCCTCTGCACCCCATTCCAGCTTCCCACTTGGGTACCGTAAGTTCTCCAGTTAGAGTTCAAGTTTCTTTGTGTTTTACTTTGTTCTTTTGCCTTACTTTGTTGATATGCTGCATGTGAATGCAGTATTCTAGTTCTTGAGTTTCTCATTCTAACTTATTTCTCTTAATGTGTCTCCTCAAGCTCCATCCATGTTGTCATAAGTATCCAGATTTTCTCTTTTCTTATGTCAATTTTCCATGGTGTATGTACACTACATCCTCATTTGCTCATTTACCATGGTCATAAACTCCCACAGTGAACGATCTTTTTTTTTTTTTTTTTTTTTTTTGCTTTTTGGTCACACCCGGCAACGCTCAGGGGTTACTCCTGGCTCTTTGCTCAGGAATTACTCCTGACGGTGCTCAGGGACCACATGGGATGCCGAGGATCGGAACCGGGTGCAAGGCAAACACCCTACCTCCTAGGCTATCACTCAGGCCCAGTGAACGATCTTTTGAAAAAAAGATCCTGGGGCCGGAGCGATAGCCCAGCGGGTAGGGCGTTTGCCTTGCTCACGGCCGGCCCATGCCGCCCTGGGTTCGATCCCCGGCATCCCATATGGTCCCCGAGCACCGCCAGGAGTAATTCCTGAGTGCAGAGCCAGGAGAAACCCCTGAGCATTGCCGGGTGTGACCTAAAAAAGCAAAAAAAAAAAAAAATATTAAAAAAAAAAAAAAAAAAAAAAAGATCCTGCTTTAAAATACACTTGAAACATCAGCAACAAAAATGCACTTGCAAAAAGGGGCATAAACTTCTTTTGCTTTTTATCTGGAGGCCACACCTAGCAGTGCTCAAATCCTGGATGTCTCCTCCTCCTCCTCCTCCTCTTCCTTCTCCTCCTACTCCTCCTTCTCCTTCTTCTCCTCCTCCTTCCCCTTCTCTTCCTCATCTTTCTCCTTCTCTTTCTCCTCCTCCTCCTCCTCCTTCTCCTCCTCCTTCTCCTCTTCCTTCTCCTTCTCCTCCTCTTTCTCCTCCTTCTCTTCCTCCTTCTCCTCCTCCTCCTACTTCCTCCTCCTCCTTCTCCTTCTCCTTCTCCTCCTCCTCCTCCTCCTCCTCCTCCTTCTCCTTTTCCTTCTTTTTCTCCTTCTCCTTCTTCTTCTTGTTACCAGAGAAGCTCAGAGAACTTTGAGTTGCTCCACATAAGGCTGGACTGGGGGCGCACACTAGAGGGTTTGGTGTTTGGCCCTGAGATACAGACTGCTCAGAGGAGTTGACAGAAGGCCAAAAGTGCTTGTGGGTCAGGAAGATATGAGGTGCCAGGGATGGAATTCAGGGCTTTGTAGATGCCAGGCAGATACTCTACAGCTTGACTGATCTCCCCACCCTCTTTTCTTTTTTTTTTTTTGGGGGTGGGGGGAGTTGGGACCACACCTGGTGGTGTTTAGGGCTTACTCCTGGCCCTGCACTCAGGAATCACTCCTACCAGTCTCGGAGGCACCATATGAACTGCCAAGGTTTCACACCCAGGTAGGCAAATGCCCTACCCACTGTACCATCACTCCTGCCTCATCTGCTCTGCTGTTAAAAGGTAGAATAGGGAAAACATACAAAGAATCAAATTTAAATATTTGTGCAAGTTCACAGTATCTAAAAAATTATAATACACTGCCCATTTGTTCACCAGGGCCCACAGATGTAAATCAGCCAATTCCAAATTGTAGCTGGTTATAATCGTTAGGATTATGATTAAGCACTTGAGTTTGGGGTCAGTGATGTTTTAACTAAAGGACACTGAAGCCTACAGATGCACAACCTCTTACTCATAATTACTGACTTCTCCAAATCTTTAACATTAGAAAAGATGTTTTGGTAAGTTGTATGTGAAACTAGCGAAGATGAATTCAACAGATTAAAAAGTGGTTGGGGGCCGGAGCGATAGCCCAGCGGGTAGGGCGTTTGCCTTACACGCGGCCAGCCTATGCTGGCCTGGGTTCGATCCCGGTATCCCATATGGTCCCCGAGCACTGCCAGGAGTAATTCCTGAGCAAAGAGCCAGGAGTAACCCCTGAGCATTGCTGGGTGTGACCCAAAAAAAGCAAAAAAAAAAAAAAAAAAAGAAAAGAGAAAAGGCAAAAAAAGAAAAAAGAAAGAAAAAAAAAGAAAGATGTTGGCATCAATTTTACTGAAAAATATTATTCCATTTATTTATAGGGTGCTTTATATGGATGGAGCTTGAGGAGACACTCACAATAATATTAAAACATAATATTGTTTTAAAAATAAGTTTTTTAAATTTTAAATGCAGAATAAATCATCCTTTATCTCCTAGTTCCAAGAGTTTAACATCTTAAAAACTATACTACTTAATTATTTCTCTAATTTGTTTACAGATTATTTAATGCTATAAAAGTTCATTCAAGGGATTACACATCATTGATTAAAATTCTTCTAAGTCTTAGAAACTAAGAAATTGAATACAGTAGTTTCTGCACCTACATGTGTGCATAAGATTTAGGTTTAAAACTAATCAGTGTGTAAGTTAAAATAAGAATACATTTTATTCTAATTTTATTAGTTTCTAACTTTCACCTTAGTTGTTTTATTTTAAAGTGTTATTTAAATTTTATTCAGCTGTTATGAAGTGTAAGGTATATTGGCTAACAAATACCAAACCCAACACTAGGAAAAAAGAAATGGGTCTGACGCCTAATTGCCTTAATTTCTCTTTTTTCATTTACTAGTAATATCTATGATGTTAAATATTTGTTTATTTCTCATAGTTATTTATAAAGGGAGATGATATGATCAATTCTTATAACCACATAGGTGTAATGTCGGTTTTTAAGAACACAATACCAACACTTCAATGCAACTGTGCACATTGAAAATTAGTGTGGAGGGAGCAGAGAGATAGTACAGCAGGTAAGGCGCTTGCTGCGTTGCATCCCCAGCACCCCAAACAGTCCCCAAGCATGGGCAAGAGCAATCTCTGAGCACAGAGTCAGGAATAATCCCAGAACACTGCCAGGTGTGACCCAAAAAAGCAAAAAAGATGAAAATTAGTATGTGTTTATTTACCCCTCCCCCTCCCACAGCTTCTTTGGATTTTATCATCACTAAACTTTCTAAAATTTAGAATTCCAGCAATTTTTTTTTTTTTTTGCTTTTTTTGGGTCACACCTGGCAATGCTCAGGGGTTACTCCTGGCTCTGCACTCAGGAATTACTCCTGGCAGTGCTCGGGGGACCATTTGGGATGTCGGGGATCGAACCCCGGACCGACACAGGCCAGCTGCGTGCAAGGCCCTACCTGTTGGACTATCGCTCCGGCCCAGAATTCCAGCAATCTACTCTCAGAATACAATTCACGTTCCTGGATATGAAACTTTCTATGACTCAAAACCCTCTGCTGATAGCATTACATCTCTTGACATTTGACGTAATTTTCCCTCTTTCAATATGCCAAACATTGCCTTCATTTTCTGGCACACTCAATGCTCTATCCTACCCCGGGCCTTAGCACATGCTGCACCCATCTCTGAGCTGTTATTTCTCATGTGTTTTTTAAGTTTGGCTCTTTCTTGTTCTTGAGAAGCTTCAGGTCTCACCTATGCAGAAATACCTTTTCGTTGCCTCCAAATATATATGTTTCTCTCCATTTTATTCTCTTAGATTTCCCTCTTCGTTTCTTTACTGACATTCATCATAATTTTCTATTCTCATTGCTTGTTTGTCTAGTCTCCACCAGCCTATTAGCTCTCTAAAAAATTGTCTGATTGTTCATCTCTATATATGTACCAAGCATCATGCATGATTTTCTGAAACGTCAAGACTTATTTTAATAAAGAAATAAGAATAATGAAAATAATTTCTCTGTCTTCAATAATAATCTTTCCAAAACATCTCATGACCCAATACTTAATCTTTACCATAAAGAATAATTAAATTATGTATAATATGAATATTCTCAAAACCTCTGAAGAAAATTCTTCCATAGTACAGCAGGTCATTAGAAAAACATATGTGAAACATGTACAGAAAAGTCCAACTATAAGTAGTGAAAGTATATTCATGTATACATGCATACATACATATATAACTATGCACATATAATTTTATGAATGCTTTATGTACATGTGTGGGTGTGCATGTTTATGAAATAGGAATTAAAAGAATCAAGACTCTAGAAACATGAAAGTATACAGTAAAAGTGAGTTCACAAGAATTTGGTCTACTGGAAGAAAAACTCCTTTAAATTTTCTGTTTTTGGGCCAGAGAGATAGGCCAGAGGGTAAGGTGCTTGCCTTGCACACACTAACCTAGGCTTGATCCCTGGCACCCTGGTCCCTGGAACCCGACCAGAATGATCCCTAAACACTGCTATGTGTGGCCCCAAAACAAATACATTTCAGTTAGCTTTCTTAATTAGCTGACATATGTAGAAACTTCCCTGGTAATAATAATATAAATATCATTGCAATTTACTCTCATCAGGTCACTTTTGATGGCATTATAAGAACTTCCCTTACCACGAGTATTCCTTAACTACATCTAACTCCAAGTCGTTCTCTGTCCACTGCAGTTGGGTAGAGAACCAGGGCAATGGACACAGCCGAGAAGCAGGGTCTAGCTCAGGTTGGCCTAAGACCCTGGCCTGTACGTGATGTTTCAGCAACGGTTCAAGGAAATCTCTGAATATCTGCTGGCTCTACCTCTTAGTTTACCATGAAAGGTTCCCCTTTACTCGGTTGCCTTATAATTAATATTGTGCCCTTTCACTTTAAAAAAGTCCTAGTTTAGACAATAAATAATAGAGTTGCTTTAGGTACAGTTTTCTAAGATAATGTTAATCCGTTAATTGACAGAATAAGTATAGAAAATGCAGGGAGAGGGATAGAACATTAGACCAACAAGTGTATGGGTGTGTTTTTATTCCCCCTTTGGAAGCAGGGTGAAGGGGGTCCTGATCTAGGTAAATGGGGCCAGAGAAATAGCACAGTGGGTAGGTGCTTTCCTTGCATGCTGCTGGCCTAGGTTCCATTCCCAGAACCCATAAGGTCCCCTGAGACTGACAGAAGTGATCCCTGAGTACTGAGCCAGGAGCATTGTTGGTAGTGGCCCCTAAACCAAAAAATATATAAACAGCTTCTTAAAAAACATAGGCAAATCCCCAGTCTTGTCTTCATCCAACTCCTTCAAACCTTCTATTTTTAGATTGTTAGAAATGCAGCTGGCAAAAAAAAATATAATATATATGTGTATATATATATATATACACATATATATATTAATTGTGGCCAGTGAACATGTATGTAGTATTTGACACATTTTGAAATTTGCTGAGTTGTATGTATAATTGCAATCAATCATAGTGTATCATGTGTTTAACACAGCCTCTCTCTCTCTTTCTCTAAATTTTTTAATTTTAAGCTTCTTTTTTTATTTAAAAGCCCAGTTGCAAGCACCAAATACCTGACTCAGCTCACAACGAGCAACAGAGCATCAAATTTCTCAGCCCACTTAATTTGAAAACCTGCCAAGATAGGTGAAAGACCTTATAAATATGTAAAGCAGGAAGTTCAAATTACAGTCAAGTAAATCTCGAGTGATTGATGTTCTTTTCAAAACAATTAAAAAAGAAAAACTCATAAAAGCAGCGCCTTTAAAATGCCCCCTTTCCTAAGGTTTCAGCCGACTTCATACTGGACATTGGACTTTTCGTACTGGGTTTCATTTGGATTTTTATCACTTCCTGGAGGCCAGGAGGAGGCACAGTGGGAGGGTCCAAAAAAACTCAGAACCAGCCATTTTGTTTGTAAGGCAGTGTGGTAGAATTCTGGCTGCCAGGGAAGATTTTTTGAAACCAAATCTTTTCCCCAAAAAAGTATGCCTGCTGCTTATAAGCGTCCACTCAAAGAATTATTTTATTTTTTAATTTTTACAGAGAGGGTAGTTACTGAGGCTAAAAAAAATCGATTTTTTTCTTTCTCTCGCTCTTTTTTTTTTCCTTCCTGTTCTTCCTAAGTAATTAAAGCTCTCGGAGCTAAAGGAGTCGCTAATTTTGTGCAAGGACGACAGGCTTCCTTGGGTACCTGAAACGATGTCAGATTCAAAACGCTTTGGCGGAAATCGTTCTCAGATGGCCGGATTTATATCCAAATTATACATCGACGTTTTGAGAAGCAATGCCTACTTTGCTTTGGGAGTCCGTAAAATGGAAAAAAAAAAATAGAAAAAAAAGGATAAAAAAAAATCCATGCAAGAAACAAGAGTGTACCCGAAGACCTGCAAAGGGCATTTTCCTGCGCTAACAGGCCGTCGTGGGTGCTATTGTTTTGCAGTGTCACTTAATAGCGAGCCTAGACTTTTGTCATTCGGGTGGCTGTGCTTTTAAAAGCCCAGTGTAAAATGGCACACACACTGCATTTTTTTCCGAGCTGCAGGAGGCGGGGGAGCGGGGGATAGTGCAGACCGTAGGGACACTGCCCTCCTAACCAATCAGAGCACGCCTGCTTGCCATCGCAAAGTTGTTAACCCCAGAGTCTTGTGGCTGCTGCCTGCCTCCTCTGCTTTAATCTTCCGTGGATATTTCTCCGATTTTCCCCCAAACGCCCACAGATCCTGTGGGAAGCCACCCCATCCAGCCACCGATCATGGAAGAAAGTATTACTTTTTATTTACCAAATATTTCAAAGATGTTTGAAGATCCATATGCTGCCTGCAGGCTGTTGTTTCTAGGGACACAAGTCACCAGCCTATATTGTTACAATCATTTTTCAAGAACTGGCTCCGGCTTTGCCTACACTAATGGTAAGTTGGTCGTTTTAAACATTTATGTCATTGAATCTTTGAATGAGCCACCAGATAAGAAAACGATTTTCATTGTGTTTCTTCTAACCATACCAATCTTTGTGGGTTTTTTCTTTTCTTTCTCCCCCCCTTTTTAGCTTTAATCTCTACACATTCCTGTTAATCTTGTCTGGTTAATTTTTACCCAAAGAAACAAACACAAAAAATAGCTCTTTCCCCATTATTTAAGCTAAATATTGGTAATATAAATTGTACTTTAATTGCTGTGAACTACAGGGGAACTCAGCTATTTCAAGATGGACTTGTTTTGTGCCTGCAATGTGGGTAATGCCAAATATGTGCATATTCTCTTTATAAAAATGATGTATTACCTAATTTGTTCAAGGCTAAATTATCAGCAAACTATAGATGTAGTTTGTGTGTGTATGTGTTTTGCATAAGGCCTATTGTGGGTTTTCTTGATGGATCACTTAAATACAAACTACAGAAAGCTGCCCTTGGTATAATGAAGGTGGAGACTGACATAACCAGGTTTATATTAAGTTATGGCTGTTGCTAAATAGTGGATCTTTATTTGTTGATCAGATCTAAACTTGTATCCCAAGATATTAATTCTTTGGAGTTCTTCGTTAGATAATCTTTACAAATCTATCTTGCTTTTCTCCAAAAAAGGTACATTTGGGGAGACATTTTGTCATTTTGGGCATTTTTCTAATTTTTTTCTTTTTGCACACGGTGGGAAATCTTTTTGTTTTGCATTGATCTGTGTTGGGGCGCTGTAGTGCGCCTCAACAATTTATGTCAGTTTCACTAAAAGAAAAAAGGAGGAAAAAAGAGGTGGGGCAAGACACGATCTATTATCTTATTTATTTCCTTCAAGAAAGTTCTATTTCGTCCGAGAAATTATTCAGGTGGATTATTTAAATGTTTGTGGTGAACCATGAACTACGAGGGGGCAGGCATGCCGTCGCAAGCATCCCCGGGAACATCAGGGGCTAGTATGCAGTTTGCAGTTCTGTTTTATCTGATCTGACAGAATTCTTCATAATAAGCTGTTGGTTTGCCCTCTCTTTCCTCAGTAATATTTTGCATTTTCCTAATTTACTGCGGTAACATGCGCGTTAGTGGCTTCAATTTAACAGAATGTTTGAGTTCACTAAACATGGTAAAAGTTGAATTTCATTTTGTACCTAAGAATTTCTTAAACAACTATTATCCGTTTCCCTGGGAAATTTCTAGTAGACTATGTATCATCTTGACTAGAAAATTGTTTTATTTTGAAATGATATTTGCAGTGAGTTTATGTCTCTCCTTGTGTTAAATGAACCAATATTTGGAATAAAATAATTTTTGAAGAAATGAATGCAGCTGCCTTTAACTTTTTAAAATATTGGGATCCATGTATCTAACTAAATGTAGGATATGTATTTTCCACTTCTGCTATGATTGGGAGCTATCTGATTAGAGAATATGGGATTTAGGCCCAAAGCCTCTCAAGAACAAAAATGTATTACAATGTGACATAGGTTTCACTGTTCTCTGAACATTTATGTTGCTTGTGAAGAAGTATGTTCTCCATTCAAAAAGAGAGTGGAAGCATGAGTTGCCCCTTAAAATATTATTTGCCAAATAAAATGAAAAACTCTGAAATAATATCCTAGACAGACGACCTTTTCATATAATTGAGTAGATTATCTCTCTGTCTCTCAAGTGAACATTTTAGGAGTTATTAGGTGTTTTTTTAAAATTCACTTTGAAACATGTGAATGTTCATTTCATTGTGGAATCGTTCAAATGTTTGAAGTAAAGTATATGGGAAACTTGACTAGGATTCATATTTTTTGATTTTTGGTTTCTTACAAACTCTGTAGAACTTCAAGTATGTATAATTGAGTGTTTTGTTTTGCTTCTATTTTATACTAACCCATAAAATTTTTGAAAATCTCTACTGTCACATTTCTGTAGAAGTTAAATGCCCTCCTCAGGACTACTTCTAACAATAGATATTATTTATAAAATCAATGCTGCAGTTGTAAATATACTCTAACCCTCTGTTGCATTGAGAGCTTAGTTCTCTAAAGTTGATTTACCAAATAAAATATATCTCCCAAAATGTTGCATGCTAAGATATTCTAGCATTCAGTTGGTGGTATTTTTATTTTAATTTGTGAAAACTAAAAAAATGTTTATATAACCTAGCCCCGTTTAAAAAACAAACTGCTGCTATGAAGTCCATATGTAGCTATGCAATGCTCTTTGTTCTCAACATCATTGACTATTACATCATTGATTATGAAGTAACCATAATAGTTGAATCTTTACTTTGTAAAATCCTCCATTGATATTTACATTAAGAATTTTCTTCTAGATGAGACTCTTACATCACTTTGTAAGTGAGAAGGCTTAAAGCTACAAGACAAGAATTTTCTTATTTTATATTATTCTCCATTTTTAAACCCTCCTTCTGCTTCATTTTAGCTCTTGAGTCTTTGGACATTCGTTCTTATTTTAACTGCCAGCATTTTTTGTGGGCTTTTGGTTCATGACTTTGGGGTACCTCTGGTTCAGATTATTATAATGATTTTCATATAAAATAGGCACTAGATAGTATCATTTATATGGATAACTCAGCTTATGATAGAAATAGTTGCAGATTAAGAACAATAAAAAAATCTATGTGTTTAACCCTGAAATGTCATTTTAGTCAACAATTACTTCTTTCTTGCATATCATTTTGTCAGACAGCAGCAGAGAGCAAAATTGTCTAAAAATATCATGTTTTAAATCCTGTTCATTCCTCTGATAGAGGGAGGGAGGGGTCAGTGAGTAGAGAAATGGTGTTCCAAAAAAAAAAAAAAAACAGGTTGCAGAAAGAAGAAATAAATGATGTCAGTACATGGAGGATCGATGTATCAAATTCTGTGCAATAAACCTCAAAAAAATAAACTTGAAATTATGGAATCTGGTCAATAACAAGCTGAATATTTTATTCTCTTAGTGTAATAAACCAACACGATTTTCTAATTTACTCATTTACCTTCAGTAGTATTATTAAAGTTGAGAAAATTTCGGGTTAGCCAGCCCTATTAGAAAAGATGGGATAACAAAGGGAAAATATTTACAGAAATAATAAGATGACAACAAAAAAGGCTGAAAATATTAGCCAGGACTAATCTAATATACCTTGATATGAACTTTTTTAGGAAGAAAAATAGCTAAAATTTTGCCCTCTGAAAAATCAAGATCAGTACAGACCTTAAATAAGATATTTTTCTTACGCATATTTACTTTACTGCTTCTTGAACATACCATGCATTATCATTACCTTCTTCAAAGGTTATTTATCCTCAGTATGATTTTGCAAAGGAAAGAGAAAGGTAATATACAAAATGGGTGTTTGAATTATGACTTTGCTTGTATCTTTTTGAAAAGATCCTGAAATGTGGTATCAAAAATGAAAGCAAAGCAAAAATAATTATTTATGTATGGGGGAAAAGTACATTTTCACTTGATATGTTCAATAAAATTTGAGGTTTGTTTGTTCTAGATTTTCCTTCTATGTGCTGGATATATTATTAAGAAAAGGAACCAAGGAGTTTAAAAGACAGTGAGGTTCAAACTTCTAAAGATATTTAAACTATCTAAGGTCTTAGATGTGGGAGGTTCCCATTTGGGAAGGAAGCTAATAAGATTTCTGTATTTGTCCTATTATTTAAATTTGATTATGTAGGATTTAACAAGTATCCTTTATATCAAAGGACCATTGTTTCAACACCAAATATTCACAGTTCAAGGCAAAAATGGAGCCCATCTTGTAGATATAACCCAAATTGATGCTTCATAAATAACTGGTTAAATAATACAAATTTTTTCAAAGAGATAAAATATTAACGCAATTGCTTGAAAAGAGAGAAGGACTCACTCTGGTGGTAGGAATTTTGGGTGTGCCCTTGTAAGATTCATTTGTTGAAAACTTTTATAGAAGAATTTAAGGGGTCAAAGATATAGCTCAGTATATCAATATTGTAGAGCACTTGAGCTAACGGGGTTTATCTGATTAAAAGCACATGGCTTGCTGTGTGAGACTGTGGGTTTGATCTTTGACACAGTAGATAAATAAATGAAGAGAACTTGCTTCACGTTTATTTTATTTTATTTTATTTTATTTTTTGCTTTTTGGGTCACACCCAGCAATGCTCAGGGGTTACTCCTGACTCTGCACTCAGGAATTAATCCTGGTGGTGCTCAGGGAATGTATGGGAAGCAGGGGATCAAACCCAGGTCAGCCGTGTGCAAGGCAAACAACTTCACATTTATTTTTAAATTAATAAATAAATTATTTGATTTTGAGCATTTAACCCAAATTGTCATGAAGTGAATGATACAAAGAAATATAATTACAATGTTAAAGATTTAGATCAGAATTTTAATATTGTTATTTGAAATCTAATGATTTAATAATATTTCATAGACCTCTTAAAATAAACTTTATGACAATAATAGAATTATGGCCAAAGTGATATTACAGCGGTAGGGCATTTGCCTTGCCCCTGGCCAACCCGAGTTCCATCCCCAGCATCCCATAAATTCCCCAGCACTGCCAGGAGTAATCTTGAGTGCAGAGCCAGGAGTAACCTATGACTATTGCAGGGTGTGACCCAAAAAGCAAAGCAAAAAAAAAAAAAAAAAATTATATATCTAATATTTGATTTCTTAAATGTATCAGATATGGAACAGGAAAGTAAGGCTGCTGTTATAAATTGGAAAAGAAGGAATTATTTATTAAAGATTCCCAATGTGTAGTTTAAGGTAATCTCAAGAATAAAGTCGCCAGATTACTTTGTCATAGAGCCAATTAGTCCATAGTAGTAGATGAATGGTCTTAGTTTGTGCTCACTGATGGGGGTTTTAAAAAAAATAAAGAAGAAAACATGTGTTATTTCCACCAAAGTCGGACTCATGAGACAGACTGGTTCTAGCTTCAGCTCAAGGGCTCTCCAGTGTTATCTAGTTCCTTGGTAGATTCTATTCTTTTACATTGCCATCATGTCAGCGGTATCTTTCTTAATATTACAAGATGGCCGCTGCAGCTTAAAGGATCATATCCTGATACAGATTTCCCCTGATACCTGAAAGCAAAGCATTAGTAGGAACATTTCTTAAGTCAAATGGAATAAAGCAAAGAAGCAATTACTTATTATTATATGGGGAAATTTTGACTGTTCTCAGATTTTAAAAAACACATACATGAAACTGGAGAGAGAGCTCACTGGGCTAAGGGTACGCTTTAGTTACAGGAGACCTGGATCTGATCACCTCCACCACGTGGTCCCCTGAGCATAGCTGGGAGCAACCTCCCCCTCCCCAGCATAGCCAGGAGTAGCCCTTGAACATCACCAGATGTGGCCCTGAAATAAAAAAGAAATAAAGCAGTAACCTACCAAATCATGCCAAATTACACATAAATTGAAATAACACTATTATGTACTAAAAGCAGGAATGATATGATTAATAAACCAGCCATTTAAAGTAGATATAAGATATGGACCATGTAATTTTGTTCCCCAGAGTCAGAAGACTGAGCATGCTGGAAGGCTGGGCATAGTTATGATGGGGAGTCAGGTTGACTCTGGGAGGTTGGAGTGGTAATTGTTCACCACTGTCAAAATGCTTAACTACCTACAGTATTTCCACAAAGTAGAATACCTTTATAAGCTCTCTTAGGCTTTTCTGGTATCTCAGGACACATCTTGCTCATAGATGAGCAACATGAATCAAGATAATGCATAGCAACTCACAGGTGTAATTTATAACTGGAGGGAATGTGATTCAACTTCATACGGTGGCCTGAAGCGGAGTATAATTCTAGAGGAAAGAGCTCAGTGGTATCATCTCATCTCTTGTAGTACCTCTAGAATGGCGCTGCAAACCAATGCTGAATGTCGTTTTCATATCACCAAAGTGAGAAAAACTCAATTTCCTTCTGGTTAACGGGCAAGATACTAATGTAGATCCTTGGTAAAAACCAAGTGATATAATTTGAATATTTCAAAAAGTTGCACGTGACTATGAAAGTTTCTGAAGGGGGAAGAAGTTCTTTTATGCATTTGTGTGTGTGTGTGTGTGTGTGTGTGTGTGTGTGTGTGTGTGTGTGTGTGTAAAGGAAGAATTTCTTTCTCAGTGGTCATATAGTTTACTTCTCACAGGTCAAGTCCACATCTGTAGGACATGCTCATTTTTCCGTTGTATAGATCAGACTTTTCATGTATAAAACTTGCTGATGGCGCTCATCTGTACTACTCATATCCTAGGGAACTGCTCATAAAATACTTTCAGGAATTAAAATTTTTAAGAAAATAAGGGGCCATGGGCCGGAGCGATAGCCCAGCGGGTAGGGCGTTTGCCTTGCAGCGCGCGGCCCATGCCGGCCTGGGTTCGATCCCGGCACCCCATATGGTCCCCCGAGCACCGCCAGGAGTGATTCCTGAGTGCAGAGCCAGGAGAAACCCCTGAGCATTGCCGGGTGTGACCCAAAAAGCAAAAAATAAAATAAAATAAAATAAAATAAAATAAAATAAAATAAAATAAAATCTTACTTGAGACGATTTAAAAAAAAAAAAAAGAAAATAAGGGGCCGGAGTTATATTCCAGCGGGTAGTGCGTTTACTTTGCACGCAGCCGACCCGGGTTCAATCCCGGCATCCTATATGGTCCCTTGAGCTGCAAGGAGTAATTCCTCAGTGCAGAGCCAGGAGTAACCCCTGAGCATCGCCGGTGTGGCCCAAAAAAGCCAAAAAAAAAAAAAAAAGAAGAAGAAGAAAAAAGAAAGAAAATAAGACAATAAGGTTAGGCTGTGAAGCTTTGTTGTAGATTCATGATTCATAACTAGACCCAAATGGGTTATTAGCTTTCATTTCACAACTTAGGAGAGCAATTTTATAAGATTTCCATCTTTATCAACATCGGGGTATATGAAAGTTTCCTTCTCTGGGACATTTTTGGTGGGGTGCAGCGGAGGGCCAGGGGTTAGGCCACACCCTGCGGTACTGGGCCTGCTTCTAGCTCTGTGCTCTGGGGTTTCTCCTGGTGGAGCTGGTGGTTCCGAGGGGTAGGAGCTGGGATGCTGGGGATTGAACCAGGCTCCATTACGTGCAAAGCAGGATCTTTAACCCCCTATTTCTTTGACCTGGAATATCCCAGAAATTGAATTTGTTCTATCAGTGGAACTCAAACTTAGTGTGAAACTAGAAATACAAGAAATGCTAACTGCTAAACCCCACCCCTAAGATTTCCGGGTTAAGTTGGTCTGGGGAAGTTGTACCAGTAAGAGCTGAGACTGTGGCTGATGTATCTGTCACTATGGTCCAGAACCTCTCAAGAAATTACTCAAGAATCAAACGGTAGCCACCATGATAAATATTTCGCCTTTAAAATATGTCAAATTTTAAAGGATGACATTTAATATTTGCCATAAGTGTGAATAAATACATATTACAGTATTGTGTAGGGTGGTCAGGGTACCCTTTTAGAAATGGTTCCAAAGTTGAACAAGGTCTTGAGGGAGGATTTCATTTATGCCTCACCTCCAATGTCACCTTTAAGAGTTAGTTGCCAAAAATTCGTTATCTCTGTTCATTATTAAGCATTTTAAAAGAGATTTAAAATTTACAAGTTACTTTTCAAGGCTATCAAGAAATATAACTGAGTTTTGCATGGTGTCAAGTGACATTTAAAAAAGACTTCTATGTCTATGCCATTGCTGGGTTTCTCAAGATTTTATCCCAACAACTACTAATGCCCCACATTCATTAGTAGGACATGGCTTCACCGAGACTGCAAAAGAGAAGTTGACATGCTAATGACCTATATTTAGCTCTGAAGCTCAGGCTGCTGCCCAGTCCACTGGAAACTCTCCATGCTCTAAGACAAAGGTCACAGTTGGAAAACACCACGATTTGCCAAGGAGCGAAGACCTTTCCCAAGAGCTTTAATTCCTTCACTACTTTGATACGTCAGACATTTTCATTTGAAGAATTTTGCTCATTTTTTCATTAAAGTTTAAAATCCAAGAAACAAACTGTCAATATCAATGAGTAAAAAAGTAAATTCAGGAGAAGAGGTAGAGCACCTGTGTTGCATGCAGCTGACCTGGGTTGCATCCCTGGCACCGCATACTGTACCCCCAAAGCCTGCCAGGACTGATCCCTGAGCACAGAGCCAGAAACAAGCTCTGAGCTTCACCAGGTGTGGCATCCAAAACACAAATAATAATTGAAATGCCTTAACATTCCTAAAAGCTGACATAAGCTTTGAGCTTTCTCAAACATACCACTAGAGGCCTTGTTTGAAGGACTCCAAAGAGACAAGTTGGACTGGTGTGAGCCAAAATCAAAGAGTCATTTTACTGAGAGAGGTACCAAGGGAGGAGTGTGGAGTGGGTTAAGAAGGTCCTATGGCATGTTGGGGAGGGACAGTGAGATTCTGGTAGTGTTGTGGTACAATGATTTGCCCCTCAAATGTGAGTATTTACAATCATTAAACTAATCTTATCTCAATAGTAAATTTAATTAACTTCTTTTTTTGCTTTTTGGGTCACACCTATTGATGCTCAGGGGTTACTCCTGGATCTTCGCTCAGGAATTACTTCTGGTGGTGCTTGGGGGACCATATGGATGCCAGGGATCGAACCCAGGTTGGCAGCGTGCAAGGCAAACACCCTACCCGCTGAGCTATTGCTCCAGCCCCTTAATGAACATTTTCTAGCAAAAATATTTTCTTTACCTATATAATAGACTCACATCACTTAGGATGGCCCCAAATATCTGGAAGCATGCTATCCAATACAATACTCACCAGTCACATGTGTGGGGTAGATTCAAATACAAATTAAATAAAAAATTAACACACCTGTTAGAAGTACCATATTAGACTACAGACTTATAGACTATTTCCATCTTCATCTATTTATAGTGCTATCACATAACAACAAAACATATTTCTTGAGTCTGGGTAAATATGTAGGGTACTTGTCTTATACACAAACAACCCAGATTCTATCCCAGGCACTGCAAATGGTTTCCTGAGCCATACCAGGAGTGACCCCCTAAACACAGAGCCAGGAGTAAGCCTTGAGCATGGTTCTGTATGACTGAAAACCAAAACACTGGGAAAAAAAAACCTCCATATATCTCACAGTTTGGGAGGGCAAGTTCACCCCTATGACAAATTTCTTGCTGGGCAAGGGCCTACTGCTTGGTTCACAGTTAGTTTCGTGTGGCCTCACCTGATAAAAGTGGTCGGAGAACTCCAGAATCTCTTTAATAAGAAAGGGCACCCCCTATCCTACTTAGGAGGGCTCATGCTCACCACAGATGATCTCCCCAAGACCTCCCCACTAGATACGATCAGGGTCAGGACTTTAGTGGATTCAGTGGTGGGGTGGAGACTGGGAGTAGTCACATTGAATCTGCAGCAATTCCATGGTTCTGGAAAGTTCTTTCAGACAGCACTGGTCTAGAATGTCCCTGAGAATTTCAGACCATGAGGAGCTCACATAATACTTAGATTCAGCCCCCCAAACATAGCCTGAAGTTCTAGTTCATCTGAGGTGGAATAAGGACATGAACTTATTTTTATTTTTTAGTTTTTATTTTCTAGAGTGTTCCTGGTGATGCTCAGTGTTACTCCTCACTTGGCCTTCAGGAATCGCTCCTCACGGTCCTCCCGAAACTATAAGAGATAGGATAAATCCAGGTTGGCCCACAAAAGGCAAGCACCCTACCTATTTTACTATTGCCCAAGACCCTGCTTTTGTGTTTAAGTAGTCAGTGGAATGCTGATATGCAGCTGGGGTTGAGAATTGCTAAGTTACACTGTGGAACTAAAATTCCAAGCCAAAATTTGAAAGCTCAGTAGATTAAGGCTGCTGTTTCTCAATCTTGAAAAGCTGTAATATTTCCTAGTGAATGAAGAAGGTTCAAACGGATAGAATAATGACAGCAAACCAGTTTGGTTGGGTGAGATATTAAGTTAATTGCCTAGTAAACACCAACTTAGGTCTTAGGTTGGAAGGAAACAGCTCAATAGGTGTTCTTAAGTTATAAGGGTCTTTTGCCCTTAAAATGGACCCTTGTGACTTGGATACCTGTAGTTGGCGATATCTTTTGTCTGTTTCATCCATTTCATTTGATTTCACCTGAGTAAAGTTGGCATTCAGCAGAACTCCTGCAGCTAGATAAATGGCAGGCGTAAACTAAGTGGGTACCAACGTAGATACCCTAGATGGCTAGTTGGGCAACTTCACCCATACTAGAAAACTTGAAAAGCAAACTCACATAACCATGTTCGTCACATCAGAGCCAACTCGCACTTGTTTTATACCAAACTATGGAGAACAAAAATCACATTGTGTCTTGCTTCTACAGTAGTTCGTATGTCCACTATCTCAGCGTTTAGGGGATTAGACATCAGTGCCTCCTAGGAAGTGGTTCTGCAAGCCTGTGAGCTATTATAAAATTGATGCTATATCCTCCAAACTACCCCCCAAAGAGACACAAGCAAATGCATTGACACATTTGCATTTTGTATTTCTTATTCTTCTAAAATATAAGTCATATTTTATGTCATAAACAATGTCCTTTGTATCTAGAAACCTTTGCATTTGGCAGAATCTTACTTTCCTTCATACTGTGTCTTACAGCATAAGAGCTTTACAGAAATTAACATAATTATGACACTCTGTTTTGAATCACTGACAATGTGGTCACAATTTCCAAAGTAATTCCAGTAACATGGTTTTTAACTTTCAAAACAGCTAAAAGGCCCCTGTACCCATTTCTATTGAACACACGTTTTCCAGGCACATGTCTTTAATTTATCTCCTTAAGTTTCTCGATTTGTCTTTTACTATATATATAAACTAGGGCAGTTACTTAACCTGACCAGACCCTCAGGTCTTCTTGTACAAACACAGTAATATTACCTACCTCACCTGCGAATAAAATGAGCTTTTTATTTGGGGGGGTGTCACACAACGATGCTCAGCGTTACTCCTGGCTCTGCACTCAGGAATTACTCCTGGCACTACTCGGAGGGCCATTTGGAATGTGGAGGCTCGAACCCAGGTCGGTCACATGCAAAGCAAATGCCCTACCTGCTGTGCTATAGCTCCGGCTCCCAAGCTGATGTAGTTAAAACTTCTAGACTTTGTGTCATAGCACTCGATATATGTTGTTAAACTTATTCTTTTTCACAGATATACTGATTCAGGGATCAAATATGGCCTTACACAGTATTAAAACCCCCAAATATCACCCCATGCAGATATTTGGATATTATGTAAGAGAGGTGCTTATGATCTTCTATAGGTAGTCTATAAAAATCTGTACATTGGGCTGGGCGATAGTCCAGAGGGTAGGGAGTTTGCCTTAAACGTGGCCGATCCTGGTTTGATCCCCCGCATCCCATATGGTCCCACGAGCACTGCCAGGAGTAATTCCTGAGTGCAGAGAGCCAGGAGTAACCCCTGAGCATCGCCGGGTGAGACCCCCAAAAAGAAAAAAAACAAATCTGTGCATTGGCCAGAGACATAGCTCAAGGGTTAGAGCACATGCTTTGGAAGCGGGAGGTCCAGCTTCAGTCCCAGAACTGCACGGTCCACTGAGCACTGCATGGGCCACTTGGCACTGCCAGGAGCGACTCCCTGAGCACTGAGCAAAGAGGAGCCCCTGTGTAGCAACAGGTATGATTCCAGACTCAAAGTTAATTAAAAAAGAGAAAAAAAGTCAGATGACCTTTAAAAGAAGGTTCCTTTGTTATCTGCTCCTCATTCCTAAGTAAATCTTTACTGTCTACTACATTGAAACAAAACAAAACAAAACATTGTGCCAAGCTAGAGGTTTTCGCAAGCGCTTGCGCGGTTCATCTATAAATGCTATATTTAGAGGTGACTACAAGGGTATGCCACCTGCATGGCAAGCCTGGCAAGCTGCCCTGTTTTATTTGATATATCAAATACCAGTAACAATTATATTAGTTCATTCCCATGACCTAATATAATGGTTTGAGGCTCTTTATGTTCCTGGAGTGAATAGATGCCCTTGGGCTCTACTAGCATGAGACAGGACATATGGAGATATTACTGGTGCCCGCTCGAGCAAATAGATGATCAACGGGATGATAGTGACAGTGATAGTGATTTGAGGTTTAGAGAAGAAAAGGGAAACTTTGCAGTAAACTTTAGGAGAAAGTGACTTTTGAGCCTTGAATACAATATATTCAAGGCCTACAACATAAAAAGAAAAAATTAAAAGAAAGACATTCCAAACCAAGAAAACAGTCTAAGACAGGGAGAGGGAACATGATTTGGAAATGCCAGTTAAAATTTCCATACGCTTTAAAACTTATCTAAAATATGCAGAGAGAGAGGGAGACAGAGACAGGCAGGCAGACGGACGGACGGGTGGACAGACAGACAGACAGACAGACAGAAGACTGACTGACTGACTGACTGACTGACTGACTGACTGACTGACTGACTGACTGACTGACTGACTGACTGACTGAAACCAGGGGATCTGGTGGTTGGTCACTGTCCACTGAAAACCTCCAGTTCTGATGCTTCTAATTGGCAGGAATATGGTGATGGGATCCATGGGAAAGAAAGCACTGTCTCTTTCTTCAGTTAACCTGTTTACCCATTAACTCGTAAAGGAAAATGCCAGGGCTGTGGATCTCTCTGCTGACGTTTTGGTTGGGGTAGTACAGAGGAGCAGGTGAGCTGGAACCTGCAGTAGTTTGGGACCGTTTGCAGTAAATGTGGGCTGTAGGCAGCAGGGGGCAGCATGAGGGCACCACAGAGCTGGACGCGTGCACAGGGGATTTTCTTCCGTGCCATTTCCAGTCAGGAGTTTCTGCAACTTAGCTTACTTGTATTAACAAAAGCGTTTTCTCCGTGATGAGCAGGAATTAGAGGAGGGAAAGCAAGTCGGCTGCTGGCAAAACAGCTGCCTTTTTTTATGGACATGGGTATACTTGTCTGTATTTCATTTTACGTGAATAGGAGCTCTAGATTTCACATGCATTTTAACTTGCACCGGTTTCTACTGGAAAATACACCTTTATAAGAGCTATCAAAATTTTACTTTCTGCAGTAGCCTGTTCAGCTAAACTATATTAATAGGACTAGCTGAAAGGGGAAAATAATAAATTGTTAGTCTAAGAACATGTGAGAATTTTAATATGCATTCTACATTATATTTCAAATGTGTGATGTTTTCATTTTTGATTAGAAAAAAATTTGATCATGAAAGGTTGTAATTTTTAATGAAGAAATTATGTATTTAAAATTTAGCACTAGAGCCAGAAAAAGCTCCATTAGCTGAACTCATGCCTTTGCCTATAGGAGGTCTGGGTTTGATCCCCAATTTCTCAGGGTCCAATGGGCATCTCCAGGAGTGACCCCTGAGCACTGAGCCAGGAGTGGTGCCCTGGACATTGCTGCTTATGGCCTCAACCAGAAAATAAATAACACTCTCAACTGCACTAACTTTCATGAGAGTTTTTTAGTGAAATTTTCCTCTTTTTCTTTAAGTCTGGACAGTTTTGAGTGGAAAGTGGGAACATCCACGCGACACCCCATGAAGAGCTCACTCGTGTAAGCAGAGGTGTGGGTCACTATCCTTCCAGATTTCGCTCTTTTCTGATCAGCCTGGGATGCCTGGGTGGGGTCCCCTGGCTGCTACTTCCCATTCTGTACTTTCTTAGTGTTTATGTGTCTTTCCAAGCAGCGACACACATCCTTGTCACTTTACCTGACCGCCTCCGTTGATGGGGAGGAGTCAATGATGATGGACTACTTATTTCCAGTTTGATTAAGGAAACGGAAACGCTAAGGTGATGGAGTTTTTAGATTAAGATTGTGAGGTGGAAATTAGTTCTTAAATATAAATCAAATGTAATGAAGAACATTGATCAAACGTTTCTTTTATTTTGATTTAATTTATTGGGGCAGATGAGGGTTGGGAGTAATGTAGCTCCAAAGCAGTTCACCAAGGGTCTTGGGATCTACCCGGTGCCCAACAATTTTTTAAGGTTGCATTATAGTTTATTTCTTGGTTTTATTGAAATTATCTTAAATGCTTAAAGATGCAGAAAGCTCAGCTGTTTCAACGCCAGGACAGGAGGATGCGAAGCTGTTTGACACAGGCCATATCAGTTTAAGTGCCCTGTTGGTATGGGCACTCCAGCATGGTCCTGTGGGTTAGGAGCACACCGCCCTGATTGCCCAGTGGTCTCTGGCCCCTGGATATTTATTTTAATATTGTAGGCTGGTAAAGATTAAAATATCAATTGGCTTTAAATGCATTCTTTCAAACCAAACGGCAGTCCCTGTTTGTTTTCTGCAAGAACTAAATTCACTGAGAACATTCACTTCTTTCTTTTCCAACTCTCATAATTCATAATAGTGTTTGCAGAGGGAGAGTCCCGATAAACTAAATTAGGAAAACTTATCTGATTTAAAAGAAACATAATCTTTATTTTATTTTTATTTTTATTTATTTATTTATTTTTTTTTTTTTTTTGCTTTTTTGGGTCACACCCAGCAATGCTCAGGGTTTCCCCTGGCTCTGAACTCAGGAATTACTCCTGGCGGTGCTCGGGGACCATATGGGATGCGGGGATCGAACCCGGGGCCGGCACAGGCCGTCTGCATGCAAGGCAACCGTCTTACCGCTGGGCTATCGTTCCGGCCCCATAATCTTGATTTTAAAAGTAAAATTGTGATATGCTCCTCAGACTATCAGACTTCTCAAAAATTTTTTTTTTCTTTTTGGGTCATACCGGCGATGCTCAGGGGTTACTCCTGGCTCTGCACTCAGGAACTACTCCTGGTGGTGCTTGGGGGACCATATGGGGTGCCGGGGATCGAACCCGGCCCAGCACAGGCCGGCCGCATGCAAGGCAAACGCCCTACCCACTGGGCTATCGCTCTGGCCCCTCACTTCTCAAAATTTTTAACTGGCAAATTATTACTGTTATTGTCATTGGTCTTGGGTAATTTTTCTCAATGTCAGTATTATTGTGTTAATCGTCTTCTTAATTTACTACATAGAAATTCCCTCAACCTTTCCAGTGACAATATCAGACTACTTGCAGATCTTTTTACTACTAGATTGAATGATTTTGATTATTTTTGCCTCTTTTTACTTTGAAGTTTCTATCTTTCCATGAGAAGTAAATTTTTTGTTTTCGGTTTTCATGACAGTTTCATTTGTGACTGGATTCCTCAGATCATATTTTCTCACACTGATAAGAACTGTTATAAACAATGTAAGAATTTTGCTTAAGCATGAAAGGTTACTAATTGTAAACTAGCAGAATTTTGCATCTTTAACCCATTTCCTGAAATTACCCTCTTGGGACTCAATTTGCTCTCACATTCTCTGCTGTAAAGTATATAGTTGTGTGAGACTAAAGACATTGCTTGCCTAGAAATCACATGTCTCAAATTAGTCTCAAACTATGTCTGTTTAGCTCTTTGTATTGAATACTTCCATAGAGTCTCATTTCTCTTCCAAAGGAAGGTTATCATAAAATTGGAAATTAGCATTCAAAGTGTTGAGAGTAATAAAATTTTTTTTTTGAATGACAAAGAATGAGACCCAGAGTAAGATAAAATCTTTTTTTTTTTTGGTTGGGTGGGGTGTGGAAGGCTTTTTTTGGGTCACACCTAGCAATGCTCAGGGGTTACTCCTGGTTCTGCACTCAGGAATTACTCCTGGCAGGGCTCCTGGGACCATATGAGATTCTGGGAATCAAACCCAGGTCGGCCATGTGCAAGACAAACACCCTACCCACTGAACTATCACTCCAGTCCCAAGATAAAAATCTTATAACTAGTTGGTGGCAGAGTCAGAGTTGGAACCTACAGCTTTAAAAATAAAGTGCGTAGGGCCGGAGCGATAGCCCAGCAAGTAGGGCGTTTGCCTTGCATGTGGCCGGCCTCTGCCGGCCTGGGTTCGATCCCGGCATCCCATATGGTCCCCGAGCACCGCCAGGAGTAATTCCTGAGTGCAGAGCCAGGAGTAGCCCCTGAGCATTGCCGGTATGACCCAAAAAAGGCAAAAATAAATAAATAAATAAATAAATAAATAAATAAATAAATAAATAAATAGATAAATAAAGTGCATATAAATCTAGCTAATAAGATGAGTTCGTTTAGCATAGATTCTATTTTCTTATTCTTGCACATTTATGCATAAATCTTAGAAAGTTTTTTTCCTCCAAGATTGAAATCAGAAATGAGAAGAGAATAAAGAGAATTATGACTGATTCATTTTGATAACATTTTTATTTTCACTTGCAAAAAAATTGGTCTAATTTTTTCATTAAAAACACAAAGTATCTTCTGCTTTGTTTTTGGGTTATATCCAGGTGCCATGAGTTTACTGCTGGCTCTAGGCTCAGGGATCACTCCTAGGCTCATGGATCACTCCTGGCAGTGCTTGGGGACCATATGAGGTGTCAGGGATCAAACCCAGATCAGCCACAAGCCAGGCATAGCCCTACCCACTGTACTATTTCTCTGTCCCCCATTTGTTTTGAGAGTGACCTCCATGCTTGGGATTGGGGATCATAAGGGTAAAATCATGCTTTGCAAGTATTTGAACTTGGGTACTCTGCATGCAGGCACACATCTCTTGGAGCCATCTCTCTGCTCCCAAGATAACACCCTTTACTTAGTAAATATTTCTTAATGACTCAAAAAATATGTTTACATATGTTGGATTACAAGGGAAAAACTCTCCTACACCTTTGGGCTCTTTTTAAGGTAGATGCGTAAAACATTGACATCAGATGAGTAAGACTAATGACAAAATTCAGTGACAGCCTTGCATATGGTTGACTCTAGCTCAATTCTTGGCACTGCATTGGGTCCCAGAGCACCTGCAGGAATCTCTAGTGCCTAGGCACAAAGCCAGGAATCACACTGAGCTCTGCATGATGTGGCCCAACACCTCCCATCTCCCAAATTTAATCACATACACATAGAGAATTTATTACTGTGAATTCCATAGTAAATGGGACTGAGTGGGGATTCAGTCTTGTGCTAAGAAATGTGATTGGACCTACGGCACTGAGATGGAGGAGGGTGCTATATGACTAGGATGGAGTGATTTCATGTGGCAAGAACTCTCAATGTTTGCCCTGCCGTTAGATAGGTTTCTTCAATAGAAAAGGCTAATACTGAGCGTGTTACTAAATTTACCTAATCTTCATTCTTTAAGGTTATAGTAACCACTTTCTATTGTGGCCCCTTGAACCTTGATTGATTTCAGTTCCAAGTACCAAGATGCCACATATTGGAAAAGAAAACAGCTCTGGGTAGCTCAGAGAAAGACACTTGGAACATTTGAGAGGAAGACACATAAGTTTTTTTGTTTTGTTTGGCTTGGGATGAAATCCAGGTCTCCGTGCATACAGAGAATGTGTTCTGCCACTGAATTACATTCTCCAATTTAAAAAAAACCAAGAATTATTTTTAATTAATTGTTGTTTATTAGTGAAAATGTAATGTGGTTTAATCTCTTCACTTTTTTTCTTTTGCTTTTTTGGGGTCACGCCCGGCAATGCTCCTGGCTCTGCACTCAGGAATTACTCCTGGCAGTGCTTGGGGGACCATATGGGATGCGGGGACTGAACCCGAGTTCTGCTGCATGCAAGACAAATGCCCTACCCACTGGACTCTCGTTTCAGCTCCAATCTTTTCACTTTGTAAAAAGTAGTCTAAAAACCTCACATGACGGGAGCTATACCATTATAAAATTAGATTTTCTGTAGTAAAACTTGCCTTTTTTATTCTCACTGAAAATTAAGAGAATTATGAAAAATATTATACAGAATATAATACAAGATGAATGCTAAAACACCTTTGTTTTTTCTAGTAGGTATGTAAGTATAATTATACTTACATATAACTAAGGGGCCAGTGATTAACAGGGTTAAGGTACATGTCTTGGGGCTCAAGAGATAGTCCAGCAGGTAGGGTGTTTGCCTTCCATGTGGCCGACCCACGTTCAATCCCCAGCATCCCATATGGTTCCCATAGCACTGTAAGGATTATTCCAGCATGTAGAGCCAAGAGTAATCAGTGAGCATTGTCAGATGTGCCGAACCTTCAAAAGGTGTATATCTTGCTTGTGGCTAACCCCTGGTTTGATAACTGCCACTGCATGGTCTCCTGAGCACCAGTGGGAGCAGCCTTGGAGCACAGAACCAGGAGTAGCTCCCAAGCATCTCCAGGTGTGGCCCAGACCACACCACCTCCCTCAAAGAAAAAATAATAAATGTGTGGTATGGAACAAACCTAGAAATTAAAGGCAAAGAATTCTGATATGATGAAAGCAGGAAAACTAAGTAGAAAAGTGTCCCTTATAACCATGCTATAAAGGTGTGTGTGTGTGTGTGTGTGTGTGTGTGTGTGTGTATTTGTGTGTGTATACGCTGGCGTTTTGTAACTGGAAGGAGAAAGAATAGGTTTTGAACAATTAGTCAAGAAGGAAGAGTTTTAATCAGCATTTCTTTATTTGGAAAGTTTGGGGTTAGGGTTGTTCCTCCCCCCCACACCCCCCCCCAAAAAAAGGAAAGAAATACTGAACAGATACTGTCTGTCCATTTTAACATGCAAGTTAAAAAAGGAAGGCAAGGGACTGGAGCGATAGTACTGAGGGGAGGACATTTGTCTTGCATGCTGCCGATCTAAATTCAATCCCTGGCCTCCCATATGGTCCCAGAGCACTGCCAGGAGTAATTTCTGAGTGCAGAGCCAGGAGTAACCTCTGGCATTGCCAGGTGTGACCCCTTGTCCCCCCAAAAAGAAAGGCAAACTATCTGCTTCAGTCTGCTTTGGAAACCATTCCTCAAACTTTAAGAAAAATGCTCAGTTACTTAGTAGGATATCTAGTACTTTGAAGTCGTAATTGTGATAACAGACACAAAACTATCTTTTAAGATTGTGTAGGCATTTAATGAATTAAAGCAGGGAAAGTGCACAATCCAAAATAAGAATTCACACCTGGGTGTAGACGTTGCTGAAAGGTGGAAGAGTTATGTTGGGACCCTATCGCCAATAGCACACTGCAACAATGAACACAAAAAACCACACAGTGCAAAAACAGTATACAAATTAAAAAAAAAAAAAAGCGCTGCTTGTGGACTTTGTAATTTCATAGTGACTAAATAAAACCAAAAGACAAGAGTTGAGTTTAAATGCTCATGTTAGTCTGTCTCTAACCAAACACTGCATAGGAGTACTATGCTACCATGCTACAGGACAGAGCGAATGAGGGTTGTGGAAGTCAAGAATTTTGTGAAAACCTCTGGGTAGTAGCTCAAAGATTTGCAGATGGGAAGCCTGGGTCTGTTGCACTGGGTTCTTCACCACGGTTACCATCAGGAATAACCTCAGTACCACACCAGCTGTGGACCAAAAACAAACAAAACAATTCTTTAAATTTATTTTTATAGAGCAGAGAAGACAAAAAATTAAGGTTTATAACCACATCAGGTATTAGTTTGGCACCAGCATTTTTGGTGTTTTTGAAGTATAACTAATGTACAAGTTTCTATTAGTTTTGTGTATGCAGATACTGATTTGACATTTGTGTTCAGTAGGAAATGATCACAATACAGTTGCCCATTGGTTCCTAGCAGTTATTAAAGTTTGCAATCACTGTATCACTGTCTTCCCATTCATCATCGATTTGCTCGAGCGGGCCCCAGTAACATCTCCATATGTCCTGTCTCATGCTAGTAGAGCCCAAGGGCATCTTCTTGCTCCAGGAACATAAAGAGCCTCAAACCATACAATCATAATTGCCTGTGGACTCCTTGCTCTACACTGCATCTCCAAGACTTGTTTATTTTACAAATAAATTGGCATTTTGATCCTTCACCCAGTCTCCAACTCCCAGCCACACTCTTCCTCTGATAACCATCAGTTTGTTTCCTGTATGAATTTCATCTTACTAGTTTTGCTTCTTAGATTCGACAGCTGAATCATATGGCATGTCACATGTAAGTGAAATCATATGGTATTTGTCTTTCTCTGACATTTCATTTACCATAATATCCTCAAGATCTATGGTGTCACAAATGACAGTTTCATTATTTTTTATGACTACCATGAATATTTCTTTGTATGTACTAACCAAGTCTTTATCCCTTTGTTTCTTGCATATTTTACATCAAGTGCCTTTAAACACTATCATACTTTAGTGAATAGAATTTTACTATCTTTTAGTGATTAGTTTTTTAAAAGTTCCTGTGTACCATCTGTTATTACCTTGAATGTTGGTTCGAAAATGGGGAGAGGATTGTGGATATAGTCTCTTGGTAGAACTTTTAGTGTGTGAGGTCCTGAATTTTTAGCCTAGCACTAGGCAAAGAAAGAGGAGGGTTCGAGGGAACTAGTGAATAGAGGGTTTTTTTTTTAATTTTTTTTCTATTATACCCCTGGGATATATTCAATTAGAAGGATGTTAATGATTGGATTTCTGTCATACAATTTTACCACACCCATCCCTCCATCAGTGCCAATTTCCCACCACCAATGTCCCTGATTTCCCTCCCACCCCCCCATCCCCATCCTCCTCTATAGCAGGATTTCCTCTTCTCTCTCTCCTTCCTCTTCTTCCTTTCCTCTTCTCTCTCTCTCTCTCTCTCTCTCTCTCTCTCTCTCTCTCTCCACCTTCCTTCTATTACACTTTGTGGCTTGCCACACATACATTTAGGGTTGTCCTGATTATCCTTTGCCTACATTGAATGCTGAGTTCTAATCTGGTGTTACAATTTACAACAGTTAGTAGAACACTGGTGTATATTTATATCCCACAAATAAATGCAGTCTGGGGGCCAGAGTGATAGTCAGCAAGTAAGGTATTTGCCTTGCAGGTGGCCAAACCAAGTTCGATCCCTGGCATCCCATATGGTCCCCGAGCACTGCCAGGAGTAATTTCTAGTATATGTGCTGCCGGCGAGCACACCAGGAGTAATTTCTGAATGCAGGAGTAACCCCTGAGTATTGCCAGGTGTGACCCAAAGAGCAAAAAAAAGAAATGCAGTCTGTCCTTTTCCTTCTGACTAATTTCACTAAGCATAATATTTAATAATCTCCATGTCCATCATTTGTAGGCAAATTTCATAATTTAATTTTGCCTAACAGCTGCATAGTATTCCATTGTATAGATGTACCATAGTTTCTTTATCCAGTTATCTGTTCTCAGGCACTCGGTTGTTTCCAGATTTGAACAGGGAAATTTTAATGGAGAAACTTTTTTTTAATGGAGTTTTTGTTTTAATGGGGATGATGATTAAGAGACTTTTTTTTAAATTATACCACCATGAGATATACAATTACAGGGATGTTCACAACTGGGTCTCTGTCATACAATGTTCCAGCATCCAGCCCTCCACAAGTGCTCCATTCCCAGGACCAATGTCCCAATGCTCCCTCCCACCCAACCCCAGCCTGTCCCGATATCAGGCACCTTATCTTTCTCTTTCTATCTCTGTTTCTGTCTCTGTATTTCTCTCGATTAAGAGACATTTTGGGGGACATTAAATTAGTAAAAAATATAATGTTCATGCATTTCTCCTTCCTTCCTTCCTTCCTTCCTTCCTTCCTTCCTTCCTTCCTTCCTTCCTTCCTTCCTTCCTTCCTTCCTTCCTTCCTTCCTTCCTTCCTTCCTTCCTTCCTTCCTTCCTTCCTTCCTTCCTTCCTTCCTTCCTTCCTTCCTTCCTTCCTTCCTTCCTTCCTTCCTTCCTTCCTTCCTTCCTTCCTTCCTTCCTTTTCATTTTTTGGCCACATCAGGTGTTTCTCAGGGTTACTTCTGGCTCTGCACTCAGGAATCACTCCTGATAGTGCTCGGGATTATGTAGGATGCCAGGGGATCTAACCTGGGTCGGCTGTATGGAGGGCAACTGCCCTACACACTGTACTATTTCTCCATCCCCGTATGCATTTATTTTTTTTTATTTATTTATTTATTTTTTGCTTTTTGGGTCACACTCGGCAATGCTCAGGGGGTTTCTCCTTGCTCTGCACTCAGGAATTACTCCTGGCGGTGCTCGGGGGACCATATGGGATGCCGGGGATCGAACCGGGCCGACATGGGCCAGCCGCGTGCAAGGCAAGCGCCCTACCCACTGGGCTATCGCTCCAGCCCCTGCATTTATTTTTTTAAGGAAACAAAATATTTTAGAAGATGAGGTGTATATTTTATCAAAGTTGGTTTCCCTAATTGTCTTGGTTTCATAGTTGCTCTTTTCTTTCCATTGAAGATTTCATAGTTTTTTCATGTTTTTTGTTTCCTTAGCTAGGAGCTTTGAAACCTTTATAGTCAATGTTATGTTATACATACCAAAAATAAAGCTCAGAATAAAGCTTCTATCTATTCAAAGGAATAGAATAAAAAGTTTTGTTAATGATTAAAAATTTTAACAGTTTAAGTTTATTGAGTGATTTTTGTCTCAGTAGCCAGGCCCTTTGGGTTCATTGCATTACTGGCTTCATTGAATCAAGGAAATAACCTAAGTGGTAGATTCTGTTATAGATTCTATTAGATCCTATTTCGTGATGGGGAAACTGTAGATTTAAGAGTTTGAGTAAGGGAGCCAGAGCGATAGCACAGTGGGTAAGACGTTTGCCTTGCACGTGGCCAACCCTGGTTCAATCCCCGACATTCCATATGGTCCCCTAGCACAGCCAGGAATAATTCCTGAGTGCATGGCCAGGAGTAACCCCTGTGCATCGCTGGGTGTGACCCAAACACACACAAAACACACACTCAAAAAAGAGTTTGAGTGAGGGGGAATATTTCTGCATCAAAGAAAAAGTTCTACAAGTTCTTTTCAGCAGAAAATTTTTGGAAAGACATAGCTAAATGTATTTAGTTAATTTGGTATTAAACATCAAACATATTGCCAAAGGATAGCAGTCTGCATATTTTTAGTGTCTTAGAATTCTGTTCAGTTTCATATTTTAACAGCTTACTTTACACTATTCTTAGCAGGATAAAAATGCTAAGAATTGGTAATATAGTTCTTTTACATTTGTATTTATGCTTTTTCAAGATTTACATTTCATTTTTTGGGGGTCACACCGGCGATGCTCAGGGGTTACTCCTGGCTCTTCACTCAGTAATTACTCCTGGCAGTGCTTAGGGGACCATATGGGATGCTGTGAATAGAACCCAGGTTGACTGCATACAAGGCAAACGCCCCCCTCGCTGGACTATCGCTCCGGCCCCAAGATTTACATTTCAGACTTAAATAATTAAGCAGATGATTTAGTCAGAAAAGGAAAGCAACCTTTTTGCTCTTGAATTGTGTAGAAGAGAATTTCCCAAAAACACACTGTGGGAAGGAGAGTGGCGGAGTAAAGGCAGCAATGCTCAGTGCTTATTCTTGGCTCTCTCTTGGGGTCACTCCGTGTGGGGTGCCATGTAAGTTACCAGGGATTGGACCAGGCTTGCCAGTGCATGAGGCAAATGCCTTAACCTCTGTATTATCTCTCCAATCCCTCAAGTGCAGAACTAAATGATTTGTAGTACATGATAAAGAATTGCTTGAGATAAATGTGGAAAATATGGTGCTATTTTTTTAGTATATGGATTTTTTTTCTATACAATTTTCCTGAGTTGACACATTGTGGCATAAAATATTTTAAAGAGCTATAATTGACACTCACTGCCTCCCGTTCATCATCGATTTGCTTTCGAGCGGGCACCAGTAACATCTCCATATGTCCTGTCTCATGCTAGTAGAGCCCAAGGGCATCTGCTTGCTCCAGGAACATAAAGAGCCTCAAATCATTCCATCAGGTCATGGGAATGAGGTCTATAATTGTTACTGGTGTTTGGCATATCAAATACAACACGGGTAGCTTGCCAGGCTCTGCCGTGTGGGTGGCATACTCTTGTAGTCATCTCTAAATCCAGCATTTATTGATGAACCGCGGCCACTTGCGGCCGCGGGAGCCAGGCTGTGAAAGGCTGGTCTGCTGGGTGGAGTTCTGACGAGGGGAAGTCCGGATGTGGAAAATGGAGGTCCATATGGAGTGGGGGGGGGTCGTCTGGCTTGTTGTGAGGCTCTGCTTGGGTGAAGGGACAGGGCTAGAACCCGCCATCCCTCCCGGGTGCCTCGTGAGTGGCTGGGCACAGGGAGAGCAAGTAGCCCAGAGCCAGTAGCAGCTCTGCCCCATGTCTGTGATTCTATAATAAACACGCCTAATATCCAAGTCTGTTTCCTAGTAACAGTGAAAATCTCAAAGATTTTCCTCTCAAACTATGTTTTCCCAGTACCCACATTCTATACCCTATCCCTGCTCTTAGTCGAGTATAGACCTCATTCCCGTAACCAAAAGGAATGGTTTGAGGCTCTTCATGTTCCTGGAGGGAGCAGATGCCCTTGGGCTACACTAGCATGTGACAGGACATATGGAGATGTTATGAGCAAATCGATGAACAACAGGAAGACAAGTGATACAAGTGATACTCGATAATTGACACTATTTTCTTTATTCCGGTTTTTGTTTTTGTACAGTTGTTTATGTAACTCACCTCAAAGTTCACACCAAGGATTAGTGTTTGATGGAACGTACTACTGAAAAGTTCCAGATTAACTAATCACTTGTATCTTGTACCACTTGTCTTCCCATTGTTCATCGATTTGCTCAAGCAGGCACCAGAAACATCTCCAGATGCCCTGTTGCGTGCTAGTGTAGCCCAAGGGCATCTGCTTGCTCCAGGAATATGACAAGGCTCAAACCTTTTGTTCAGGTCATGGAATGAGGTCTTATATGGGAAGAAATACTGCTCTTTTTTTAATAATGTAATTTTTAAAAAAATTAAGTTCATCCCATTGAGCTGTCTCTCCAACCCATAAACTCCAACTTTTTTTCACATATATTCTTTTTTTTTTTTTTTTTTTTTTTTTTTTTTTTTTTGCTTTTTGAGTCACACCCGGCGATGCTCAGGGGTTACTCCTGGCTCTGCACTCAGGAATTACTCCTGGCGGTGCTCGGGGGACCATATGGGATGCGGGGATCGAACCCTGGCCAGCAGAGGCCGACCGCGTGCAAGGCAAATGCCCTACCGCTGGGCTATCACTCCGGCCCTTTCACATATATTCTTGGCACCATGGTTACTCAAATAACACTGGACCTTTCTTTATTCTGTGTTTTAAGCCAGGAGAAATGAAGGTGATTTTAAATGTCCTATTTGAGATTATATGTGTTCTTCATAATAAAGAAAAATGAGCTTATTTTAAAATATATTCTAAATGTCCTTTCAGAGGGTAAGAAATTGCTTAAATATATTTTACATATACATAATTACATCTTACTATGTAAATGAATAACGTCATTGTCAAAATAATCTTGCCATAATGAGGCAGAATATTTTCAAATTAAGTGAGAGGGATTTCAAAAATAGATATACTAGCATTTAAATTTTTTTAGCAAACAGAAAAGACTGGGAGAAATAAAGATGATATCACAATACTAAACTTTTTGGGAATGTATCAATTGAATCCATAATAGATGTGCTACCACAATGTACCGTGTATTGTTTTTTTTGGCCTGAGTTTAGTATTTAGGAAACTTAATTCAGAAGAAATCTTAAGAAATGGATGTGACTTCCACTTACCAGTACTTCATGGTGGTAAGTCAGGAAGATTTTTTGTTTACTAACTCCTGCAACACCCCTGAGCATTGCTGGGTGTCACCTGAAAACAACGGAGTGGGATTGCTGGATAGTTTAACTTAATTTAATTTTGCTTTTTTGAGTCACACCCTGCAATGCACAGGTGTTACTCCTGGCTCTGCACTCAGGAATTACTCCTGGCAGTGCTTGGGGTCTATATGGGAAGCCAAGGAATCGAACCTGGGTCGGCCGGCGTAACCCCCTACCCACTGGACTATTGCTCCAGCCCCTAGTTCCTGCAACTTTAAAGCTATACTTTACTTTTGCTACTCACTGGGATTTTCTGAAGTCTCCTGAAATAATGGAAAGTACCCTCTTCTGATGTCTGATAAGGGAGGTGCTATTCTCTGTCCCTGGCTGTGTGCTAGAGTTAAGCTCATTTGTGGCTTCAAATGGCTCACTGTGGTGAGCAAATACCAGAAGAGTGTCATAGGTACACTGGGAAATCACTTCAAAACCTCTGGCTTTGGCTTGTCTGGTAAATGATTAGTAAACATGCTTTAGGCATCACTCACTAGGACTTCTCCGTTTCATGCCTGAACCCCCCAAAGCATGTATTTTCCACCTCCTGTATCCTGTCGAAATTGGGTTTGTAAAGATCTCCAGTGACTTCATTCTCTTTGATCCTTCTTGGACCACCACTTTGAGATTTGGACCAAACCTGGTTTTTCTCTAACCCTCTCTTGCCTTTCTTCCTCTGTTCCTTTCCTCACCCTTCTCACTGCTGTTCCCTAGAACTTACTCCCCAAGGCACAGTTCTCCACTCCCTTCTCCCCTCATCCTGAGTCATTCTTAACACCTATAATCTCACTCCAAGGTTTATAATCACTCACTTTCCCTTCCTTACTCTAGAAGAGAGGAGGCACTGCGTTAAGTGTCTGAGCAATTGGTACACTGTCAAAACAGCACTAAGGGAGCCGGAGGCGATAGCACAGCGGGTAGGGCGTTTGCCTTGCAGCGGCCAACCTGGGTTTGATCCCCCGGCATCCCATATGGTCCCCCAGCACCACCAGGAGTAATTCCTGCGTGCAGAGTCAGGAGTAACCCCTGAGCATTGCGGGTGTGACCCAAAAAAGAAAAAAAAAAAGCAGCACTAAGAAGAATAAATATAGTAAAAGTGAAACTTATTTCACTAACGTTAACTCATTACATGATGATAAAGAGAATTCTGGGTCTCAAGTTTCAGAAGGAAATAATGCCCTTCCTTGGATCAGAGGTAATAGTTTATAACACTTCCTCTCTTGGGCCCGAGATAGCCCAGCGGTTGAGGTATTTGCCTTTGCGTGATCTGACCCCAGTTCAATCTCTGCCATGCTATGCTTCCCTTAGAAGGTTTCGAGTACAGAACCAGGAGTAGTCCACTGCATTTGCCACCACGGCTTCCCGACACATTAAATAATACGTCCTCCATGGAACGATGTCTTCCCTGTCCATCCGTCTTGTCTGTCACACACGAATAATTATTTTTATTTTGGTTTTGGGATCGCATCTAGTGATGGTCAGGAGCCACGTCAAGGAGCTGCTCCCAGGGGTGCTCAGGGAACCACGTAGGACCGGAACTGTATGCAGAGCATGCACTCAGCCTGTTGAGTTCTCTCTGGTCCTTTACATCCAACAGAAATGTTGACTTCACTAACCTTTTTGACTTGTTCCTTTAAATTTCATTCCTTTACCTCATGCATATCATACTTTTTTCCATGAAATTTGCATATGAGCTTAGTAAAATTCATGCTCAAGTAGAATGCAATATCTGCTTAAGATTGTAAAGCATCTAAAAATGGTTTTTTCTTTCTTTCACTTTCCTCCTCACCTCTTCAGGGCTCTTTTTTTGGGCTACTCCTGGCTCTGCACTCAGGAATTACTCCTGGCGGTGCTCGGGGACCATATGGGGATGCCGGGGATCGAACCAGCGCTGGCATGGGCCAGCTGCGTGCAAGGCAAATGCCCTACCCGCTGGGCTATCGCTCCGGCCCCCTCCAGGGCTCTTTTTTTATCCTTCTGCCCACCCTATTTTACATTAAAACTAAGGCTTTAGTGTAGTTTTTTAGCAAATGCCAGTCATTGGGTTAAATGACCTCATGGTAATTCAGCAAAACCCACTTAAGCTGAATACTAGAAAATATTTATTATATGTGGTTTAGCTTTAATTTTTTTTATTTTCTAAGACAAATTTAATTTTCTGGTAAATTGGTTGCTAAAATGCATGATATTGTTTATAATGTGTTCATGGTTGTTCAAGTCGAAGTGATTTTTTTTCTTTTTGCTTTTTTGGGGTCACACCCGGCTGTGCTCAGGGGTTTCTCCTGCCTCTGCACTCAGGAATTATTCCTGGCGGTGCTTGAGGGACCATATGGGATGCCGGGATCGAACCCAGGCCGGCATGGGCTGCCGCTTGCAAGGCAAACACCCTAACGGCTGGACTATTGCTCTGGCCCTTTTTTTTTCCAAGTGATTTTTCTATGTATGTCTTTCACTGCTCTTCCAGCTGCACCTAGTAAGAACCTCATTGAAATGTTGTCACAGGGGTCTCCTCAGCTCTTTACCAGAAAAGCAAGGAAAAGATCAAATGGGACCCTGTGGTTAAGGAAAGCAACACATAAAAATAGTCAAACTGACCTTAACAACCTTTTCTGGAGGGAGGGGCACAATATTGGCAAAATCCTTGGAGTACATTTTTATAAATTTCAGGTTTGATTTCACACCATAAGATAGGTCTTATGTCATGATTTTTAATCCTCATACCGCTCTGTTTTATGGATTTGTTTTTATGTTTCAATCATTCCCGACATAATTTGTTTATTATCTATTTATTATTATTATTATTATTATTATTAATTATTATTATTATTATTATTATTATTATTATTATTATTATTATTATTATTTTATTTTTAGGTCACACCTGGCAATGCTCAGGGGTTACTCCTGGCTCTGCACTCAGGAATTACTCCTGGCGGTGCTTGGGGAACCATGTGGGATGCCGGGGATCAAACCCAGGTCGGCAGTGTGCAAGGCAAACACCCTACCTGCTGTACAATTGCTCTGGCCCTCTTTTTTCTTTTTTTTGGTAATAGTTCATATTGTGCATAAAATTAATTTGATCATCCTGTCACTGTTCACTAGCTTTAATTATTTTCCGCTCTGCTAAACTTACTAGGCTTAATTTTTCCCTCTTGTTTCATTTAGATCGAGCTAGTGTATCTCAGACAGGTCTAAAATGTTTATAGAATTTCGTACATAAATATTGTTCTGTAGAGAAAAATAGAAGTCCCTATATCGTATGTGCAGTCCCCTACTGAAAAGATTCCAGTGCAGTTGCAATATTTACTTTCCAGCAGTTCCTCAGAGGTGGAGACACATCCGAACGGCTTCTGTCCAGGCTTCAGCGTCCTGAATGTGATATTGGAAAAATGATTTGCTGCCACCATCCCTTTATGTCAATATTATGAAAATAAACAACAGTCTGAAAAGTGATAGCCTCAAGCAAAAATTGGTACTTCTGCACAGTGCTTTCTATGCTAACATTTTATCACTTTTTAATGCTGGATTCATTGTGCAGTCACACACTTTAAATTTCGAATCTTCCCAATTAAATACAAATGCAGAATCTTCATTTTCAGCACTGTGAATTTGTGCACATCACAGATCTTGTTTATCACTGTTCTCCAGCACAGTCTGCTATGCCTATTAAACATCTAGTGAATATTTGTAGAATACTTGAAGGGCAAAAGAATTTGGACTCCTGCTACCGGAACTAGTGTTGATTTTGAAAACCTTACCGTCCCCTCAGCGAGAATTGAACCCCTTTAGATCGTTATCCTTGCTTCTCCTCCGCCCACCTCCCTCAGAGGAAGAGGGTCCTAAAGTTGAATCATACATGATTCTTTTTGTGAAGTATACAAACATGCCCGTGTTTCTCACCTTCAAAACAACAAAACCTGTCATCTGAATTGCTCCAACTCTGTCTTTCTTTCATTCCCAGCCTCTAGAGTTCGCAACTCTCTTTCCCTCACTCTAGTTTATTCCTCCCGCCACCTCATAGTCTGATTACTGGGGCTCCACTCTGGAATCAGTCACCAGGAATCCAATCACCATTTCCCCTCATTGGTTATGTGACCGGGAGCAGGTGTTGCAACCTTGGGACAGAACATATCTCATTGGGCTGTCGTGAAAATAATATATTTGAAATGAACTTCCGCATTGCTTAACACTTGACAAATTCAATAAATGGTGTTATTATTCTGCTTGAAAGTGTGGGTTTCGAAATGAAAACGTTTGGTATAGATTTAAGAATCATTTTGAATTCACCCAGCCTTCATTTATTCTTCTCTAGAAGTAAGCAGGCCCCAGACCAGACCTGTTAAGCTGTCCAAGTTTCATGAGTTGGCTTTTATATATCAATTTGCATCTATTGAATGTTTATTATGGGCCACAGGCCACTCTCAGTGCTTTATATGAATTGTTTTATTTAAGCAACATCCCTCTGAATTAGCATTTCAATAGCTAGAAGTTAGATGGTTAGTCTGAAGCTGGATAGGGAGAATTCACGAAGGAAATAAATAAAACTCTGACATTGAAAGACATGCCAGTTTCTGAAGCTGGTGACAAGAACTTAAACTAGGCAGAGTGAATGCCTTGTCTTAGGTAATAATAAGAGGTTGCTGGATAGAGTGAGGAAAAATTAGAAGACCTTGACAGTTCTATCAGAAAGTGTTGGCTGTATCTAATGAGCAAAATAAAGAGCAATTATAAATAAATGACTTGGTCTACAGGAGGAAACTGAGTAAATGTATGGTCCTGGGCACAATGATTTGCTGTCATGCCTGGTGATGTCCTGAAGGCAATTAATCTGCTGAGTGCTCATAGCCCCAGGGACCCACAGCCTCTACCATCACTTTGCTATCACTAGCACTGTAAGAGTTTACTATTCTAACATAGGGACCAGTAAATGTTTGTTAAAGACATTTTTCTGTGTTGTTTTTTATTTGGCTCACACCCAGCTATGCTCAGGGGATTACTCCTGGCAGTGCTCTGAGGACCTTATGGGATGCTGGGTATCAAACTCTGTTTTGGCGCTTGCAAGGCAAACGCCCTGCCCACTGTACTATCACTCCGGGCCCTTTTGTTGAAGAAATTAATGAATAAAAAGTGGACTGGATTGGAAGCTTTTATAGGCAAGAAATGGTGCAAGTTGGGACTATGGTTAAGAGAATGGGGTAGAAATAAGGAAGCAAATTTTAGAAACAATTTCAAAGGAAGCTATAGGACTTATAATCGGTATAAAGAAATAGTCATATTCCCAATTTATTTTATTTTTTTCAGATGCAAAAAATGTTTTCTTTATAAAGAAGCCCTCTTTTCCTGAGATTTAATGCTAATAAACCACGTCATCTTATAGAAATCATTTTGGTCCCATGGTTTAAATTGCAGAATATTCATTTTAGAAATCAAAATAAAATTACTCTTTTTTTAATTTTTTTTTTTTTTTCATATCCCCAATTTATTACATACAGAAAATTGCAATGTCAGAGCAGTTTTTGATTCATTGTTGTAGTTGTGTAAAGCACAAGTTTTGCGTTTGAAATAAATTGAAATGAGCCACTGTTTCAAAGTGAGGATCTTATCATTACTATTACCATAAACCTTAATATTTCTTTACGTTTCTATTCCTACTTCCTCTAAGTCCTTTCTAGTGTTACCTTAAACCTGCTTTGTTGAACTCTGGCCAAGTAAACCTTGTCATCTTCAAATACAACTGGCAGTTGCTTCCTCCCATTCTCTTTTGATCATGCAGTTGCTTTTTCTCGGGAAGACCCTTTCTCTACCATTTCATTCCCATTGCCAGTCGGAATGTTAGTTATCTTTCAGAAGAACCAAACCATCTGCTGTCTTGGCATCTGATCAGCCTCCCTGTGACTGCTTTCTCCCGAACTTCCATAGCGGGAATTCAAACCGATCATTTGGTTCTCTGCATCTCCCTCTATTAGTATCTTACCTAAATTCCCGGCTAGGATGGTACTTGTGTGTATTGTCTAGTTATTCAGTAAATCCTGAGGCATGAATTTAAAATATTTCAAGATCCCTTCCCCACCAACAGTTTCTCTGTTATATATGTACACTAGCATATATCTTTTACAACACTGGGAAGTGTGTATTACGGATGTTAGGGAAAGGAGGGAAATTCAATTTGAGCGTGGAAGCCCAAGTTAAAGTGCAGGATTAGCCAATTTTTGCAAGGAATCTTTAGGTTGGATACAGGGAGCTAAGGAAAACTTAAAACTTGAACTTTTATTGCTGCATTCTTGACTCTGAATAGAGGACTGAATTGAGTATGGCACTTGGGACTCCGGCCGTTGGGTTCTTGGGAAGTCAGTTGGACCTGGGAGAAATCCAGGGTGTTGAGCAGAACAGAGAACTTATGCAAAAGCAACGTTTCTTAGCAGGCAAATTATCTGTGAAAGGGTAAGCTTAATTTGTCTGTGCTAACTCTGAAATTGCTGTGGAAAGTGATTCCAGAATTTCTGAAGAACAAGTTCCTTATTTGTACAGGGCCCATTATTATAGGGAAGTGGGGAAAGTTAACCATAGGCTAGTGATTCAAGGATATAGATGGAAACACATATATGAATATATATTTATATAAATATTATATAAGTACATATATATATTTTCTTGGTGGTTCACTCATGACTTAGATCCTATTCTGTTTTTTTTTAAAAATCTTAGATTTAAAAAAAATCTTAGGTTCTTCAACCAAATTCTACTTACAGGATTTGCATGATCCTAGTAATATATGCTGGAGAGGCCCATTATTCTGAGTCAGTATTTTCAGAAATGTCATGCCTGGCTAGATGTCGTGTGTCACAGTGCGCCTGGCAATTCTGAAGGCTCCAAGGCCATGACATCCTTGCTCGTCGCTCTAGGGTCTGCTTCCCTTCCCTAGACACCTTTCTTCTTCTCTTCATTCGTGGTGCCTATGTTGTTGCTAGGTCACATCTGGCTGGGTTCAAGGCTTCCTACTGGTTCTGTGCGTAGGGATCACTCCTGGTGGGACTCGGGATCCTATGTGGTGCTGGGGAACAAAGTCAGATGGGCTGTGTGCAAGGAAGGGCCCTACTGCCGTGCTGTCTCTCCAGCTGCTCTTCTCTGTATTTTGGCAAGGTTATCCCATAAACCTAGGCTCCTTCTCTATCATGTTTGCTCAGATAACTATCTCTGAAGCCCTTCCTGAACGGTTTCATTAGGGCCTCTCCCGGGCCGGGGTGCCACTCCTGCCTGTTCCCACACTAACCTGAGCTTTCATCACAACACTTAGCTCAGGCGTGGCTATTGCTGCCAAGGTCCTTCTCTGACTTGTGTAACCTTCTCCAGCAGCAGCATGCCTGGAAGCCAGGGGGCTCAATCGATGTTTGTTCGCTGAATGAATAAATGCACTTTAGTATAGAAAATTTAGATGAGAGGTGAGTTGCCAGTATTAGAGTTTTAGGGTAATTTTGGAAAACTGCAATCTGTGCGGATTGTCTTCTTCCACCAGTGGAGGGGGCGAAACCGACCGAAAGAGAAGTCTGCCTGAGTGCCTTAAGCTTATACACTTCCCTTCCGAGCTGGTACTTAAGGCTGGTGGTTATTCCTATTATATCGCTTCCAGGCAGAAAAGTAGACTTACAAAACATTTTTTGTAGCTTGATGATCATTTGATATTTTGCAAACTTATGAAACCTTCCGGTTTCTGATGTTTAAAATACTTCTCTGTAGAATGGTTGAATACTCATTTCCTTGTGTAAGATTTCAAATGTTAATCAAGACCTTCCAAATGTCTTCATATAGTTTTCCTTCCCACTCTCCCTTTATTTTTTCTTTTCTATTTGGCAGGGGGCACTACAGATCTTTATATGACTCAACTTTATCATTATGATCAAAATAAGTGTGAACCCCTGACTACACTGGAACAGCATTTTCTCTGGTTGCAAAGCGCAATGAACTGCATGCATCTCAGGAGCTGGCTTTTCGATTCTATTTGTTTATTTATTAATTTCATTCATTCATTCATTCATCTATCTATCATCTATTTATTTTTGTATTGGCTTTACGATGTTAAAAGTAAAGTAGGTTTTTCTCTTTACCCCCAACCCTGGATTAGTGCCTGATGCTAAGTATTCCCTTAATTACGACCAAAATGAATGACAGGTAGCTAAAATTGAGATTTCTAAAACCCCACAACTGGTTGGGGGCTGTAGTTGGCCCAAGGATAGCATGCACTTAGCTCAAGGATGCACGCACTAGTCTCGCCCAGGGTTAGCGCCCTGGAGCCGCCAAAGCAAACCCTCAAACCCCCTCACCCCACAGCAAGCCCCCACCCCTGCTCGGCTGTCAGGTGCCCACCGGGTGGGAAAGGGAGCGCGTGTCTGACGCGTGCAGCCTCTCACACATCCTGAACCGGCATTTCACCTGACGCTAAAAAGGGGCTGCTCAAAGTTCATCCTAAGCAGCATTTGCCCGCGACGTCTCCATTTGTTTTTGAAGACCTAAAACGCCGCCGCGCTCGGCATCCACCCACGGACTTAATTCCCCCGTCGGGCGCCGCGCTGCGGGGGCTCCCCTCCGTCGACCCCACCCGGGCACTTGGCCCCGCACGGAGGCGTGGACCCCCTCGCCCGCCCCCCGGGGAGGCCGCGGGCAGCAGCCGCGCCACGCACTTCTCCCGCCGTTGCCTCGGGGCGCCGGCGCGCGCGGGCCGCCCAGACTTTTCCGCCCGCACCTTGTGCCGTCAGGGAAACGGCGCCGGGAGCGAGCGGGCGAGCGTGAAAAGTGAGCGGGCGCGCGCAGCCCCGCGAGGTGGGCTCGGGGCGTCGGGGGCGCCCCAGCCTCCGCCCCTCCGCCCCCGGGCCGGCCGAGGGCGGGGGCCGCGGGGCGCGGGGAGCGAGGCCGCCGGGCGCCGGGGGTTGGCGGGACGCGCGCTCCGTGCCGGGCCCGGCCTCGAGCCCGCGCTCCCCCCCGCCGCCGCGTGCCCGCGCCGCTGCGCGATGCAGTGTGGGGAATGGCTGGGGTTGGCTGAAGAGCGCACAGTGGAGTTTTAATGTCCGCCATGTTGGCCATGGCGTATTGAAGAGAGCGAGCGGAGAGAGGAGCGGAGCGGCACAGCCTCCCACCCTCGCGGCCGGTGTTAGTGCCCGGACGGCGGGCTCCGCGCTCCGCCCCTCAAGTCCCCGGCAGCGGTCGGCGAGTGGGGACCGAACCCCCGGTTCTCCATGATCCCGCTGGCCGGGGCCGTTTCCCCAGAGCGGAGAGGTTTCTGCTGCGCCTGAGATGAGTAAACTGTCGTTTCGGGCGCGGGCGCTAGACGCCTCGAAGCCGCTGCCGGTGTTCCGCTGTGAGGATCTGCCCGACCTGCACGAATACGCCTCGATAAACCGGGCCGTGCCGCAGATGCCCACCGGAATGGAGAAGGGAAGAGGAGTCGGTACGTGTTAACTCCCCTGTCCGACCCGGCGCCAGGCCCCGCTCCCTCTGCTGCCTGCGGCGGCGGCGGAGCCGCCGACCCACACAAAATGGCCGCCATCTTCTCCTCGCCGCCGACCCGCGGTCGTCGGCCGGGCCTTTCCGCCACCTCCCCGGCCTCGACCCTCGGCCGCCGCGGCCAGCGGGGCCCCCTCGAAGGCTACCCGCCGACCCCCGCCACTGGTCCCCGAGTCCCCGGGTTCGGGAGCCCGAAAGGCACAAAGGGGTCACGTGACGGCGCTGCCGGCAGCCATTTTGTGGTCTTGGTTCTTGGGCTGGGCCTGGTGCATCCGGAGAGGGGAACGGGCTGGGTGGCGGCAGGGGGCGCGGGGAGCCGCGGAGGAAGCCGCCTGCAGGCCGCCCCGCACGCCGCTGGGTGGCGCTCCGGGGCTGCCCTGGGCTTGGGCGCGCGGCGGGCGGGCGGGCGCGGGGAGCGCCGGGGCCGAGCGCTCGGGGACCGGCGCGCGGCGGCGCGGCTCTTGGCAGCCCCCGGAGTGGAGCCGCGGGGCCCCTTTTCCAGCTCTCCCTGGCGCGACCGTGTCCTGGGTGCTTGTGCGTGTTGGCCCGGGAGACTGGCTTTATCCACGCCACACTTGGTCGCGCTCTTCTTCCCCGACTTTTGCGTGCGTTGCTTCCCGCGCCTCCGTGCTTGGAGGAGGATCAGCCGCTAGCCCGGACTTTCCCCCGATCCTGGCCAATCTCCTAAGGATTGCGGGGTGGCGGGGAAGAGTTCAATTTTGTTTTGTTTTGGTTTTTATTTTGCTTTTGCGGTATACGTGGCTCTTCTTAAAAGCCTGACTTTATTATTACCGCCTGCTGGCTTTTATTTTTTTCCCTCTGAGTCGGTCAGCTTTATAGCTCCTCCAATGGGGTGAGACCCCCACCCCCCCAAAGACCCAGTGTAAGATGATGTCCGATCCGAATGCCTTCGGGAGGTCCTTTGCTGCTCACGGCGCTGGAGATGTCAGGGTATCCAGTTTGGGGGTGGGCGTCTGCATTTTCCAGCTTTGCACCTAAGCCTTTCCCACCCTCCACCGCCCTCATTGCCGGACAGCGGTTGTGAAAGTTGGGTTCTGACGTGAGGATAACAAGCTTCCTCTCTTGCCCCCTCCAGTTTCTTGATTTCTAATCCTAAGGATTTGCATTGCCTTGGTTTCCAGGTACAGCCATTTAAGCAGGGTGCAGTGTTTTGACAGACAGTTGAAGGAAGTCGAGGAGTCGCTGGATTTGTGTGCTACAATTTTGTTGTGGAAAATTGCGCTGTAATACCTGTTTAGGATTGTAAGAACTTCAAATGTAGAAATTGTGCTCTGTAATGCTGATTTTTGAAAAATAAAGTTGTTTGCACTGTTTGGGGACGGGGTTGGGGTTTTAATCTTTTTAAAGTTAAGGAGCTGACAGTTCCCTGTTCCTTTGAGAGTAGTCTGCCGTCTGAACGTCGCAGATACACCAAGCGATAAGTATGGAGGAGTTGAGATTGTCTAGTGTAGATGGTACTTTAGCACTCGATGGGACAGAACTTCCTTATCGTTAACTGTATCCACTTTAGAGTAGGACGGTGCCATTTGTTTATTTAAGTCATTTGTTTTTAAAAATTAAAGTACTTGTCACTGCAGAATCTTGTCTATTGGTTTTATTTTTTGTTTCTGTTTATAAGTTTGACAGATGATACTGTCAGGTGAGAAGTTGGTGTTACACTGCCCTGGAAATTAATTTGTAGTTCTTGTTTTGCAGCGGAGGAAGGCAAGCATTTATTACAGCAAGAAAGTGCTTCAGTACAATTTCGAAATTGAATCAGGCTTATTTGAATACTAGTCCCAAGAGCTACAACCTGATAATCGGAGTTGAGCTCAACTTTACAAAGTTGAGCTCATAGAATTCCTTACCTGAAATATGATAATACTAAATATATCATTTAATATGTTTGATAAATCAATCACTTTTTCCATTCTACAATGTGATGGATACCTCTAATTTGTAACATTAAGTTTGGGGGTAATAATTTGGAGGAGAAATGTAGGATTTTTTTTCCTTACCCTTCATACTGTCTCCATCTGTTTACAGTGTTTCCTCTTTATACCTGACCAAACTTTTGGGGGATAGACTCCAGGTATTTGAAATGCTGAACTGATTGTAAACAGCGGCTTGTGACTTGTGGCAGTAGTAGTCAGTCATAGAAGCAGCAGTATTGAAAGAAGTAAAGGGACAGGATTGAATTCTGAGTTATAGTAGAAAACAACTCTGATTTGCTCATCTCCATAACTTAGAAGAGTTAGACTTTTCTGCCTTTGCCCTGTTACTTTGGGTTTTGGAATAGCCTGAGCCTGAATTGATTACTCATTTATAAAGTGTGATCTACATTCCTCATGAAAGGAGAAGCGAAGGAAGATGAGGATTGCTGGTAGTCTGAGAAAGCATTTCATGGGACAGCCTCATGCAGGGGGTAGCTCACACCAGCCCCTTTGGGTCCTTGGCGGTCACCCACCAAGCACCACCATACTTTTGGACCCATGCCTGGTGATTGGTTCTGATATCTTGGGGGACTTTTTCCATTTTATTGATGTAGTCCCATTAATCAGTTTGGTTAATATTACTAGTTGAACACTGACCTCATCATATCTTTTACGTAACTCATGTAGAAGCTCTGCAGGGAGGTTTTCACTTGACTTTAGAACTTAATTATTCCCCCTCAGCCACAATACCCACTCCCTGGCTTTGACAACTCCAGAGTGTGGTGAAGAATTTGATTCTTAGATGTTAGGCACCTAATAAACTTACAGATAGTAGAGTAATACATTGTGACTTATTAAGTCAAGAAGTAGCGGTCGACCCGAGCTTTTATTTATTTTTTTTTTGAGGAAGTACAGGAGCGTTTTTCTGGGCCAGGGCGATGTGCCAGAGTGGTGAAGTGCGGGCCTGGTCTGCCGGCCCCTGGTTTGGTTTCTGGTCTCCTGAGGACCTGAGCACAGCCAGGGGGGCACCATAAGTTGTTGGGGTTTTTTTTTTTTGGTTGTTACTTGACTTTTTACCAAATTATAGGAAACGGGTAGACTTGGCTTTAAGTGAGATAAGTGAAGGGTTTTTTGGAGGGAGGAGAAGGGAGGATGGGGCAATTTTAGGAAAAGGAATCTACACTAAAAAACCAATAAACATTTTTTATTTTAAGATTATAATCTTTGTTGTCGTAATCTTAAAGTAGGGGTTGTTAAAATTAGTACCGCCCCTTCACCTCCAGAGTGATTTAAAGGATAGCTTTCTCAAGATAGTAGTATAAAGAGTTTTATTGAATTTGGCATGCTTTGGGGCGGGCGCTAGTATAGCAGGTAGGGCATTTGCCTTACTTGCGGCTGACCAGAGTTCGATCCCGGCATCCCATATGTTCCCCCAGCACCGCCAGGAGTAATTCCTGAGTTGGCCAGGAGTAACCCGAGCATGGCTGTGTGTGACCCAAAATAGAAAAATAATAATGATAATAACAACTTTGGCATGCTTTGGTTTAAATTGGAGTTTTATTGATATGAATCATTTAAAATGATTCTTCCTTCTGGTAACTTCCCACTATTAAGAAAGACATTCCCGAAAGTTGTATTTGAACTGATACTTATTGGGTTTCTGTGGTTCCTTAGTTTCATTACTTTCATTTTGATTTTGTTGAGTCGAGGGCGTGGGTCCATATATCACAATATTGCAACTTCACCATTTGTTACTCAACTGGTTTAAGTAGGATATGTTATGTAATTAAGATGCTGTCAAACTGATTTTGAGGCTCGGAATAGAGTCTAGCCATCTTAGTCTAATGCCTGTTTTATTAGGATTCTAGACAGAATATGCTTCATATACCTACATTTCTCTCTTAAAACTGCATGCTTCAATTCTAGTCAGTATCCAATGTTATTAAACTCAATTAAAGGTTTTAAGGTAGGTCTCTTTAATTCTGAATAAAATGGAAATGTGTATATTTAGTGGAAAAAGGGTAAGCACTATATTTACAAAACTCAATAAGTTATAATTTTTTCTAGTTTTAAAATTTTTAAGTGATTTTTAATATTCAAATGAACCAAATTTGTCCTTTAATGTTTTATGAAAGATTTTATACAAGTAATTAGTCCTTTATCTAGAAGAACTGTAAAAAACCCCTACAATTTTATGAACTCGTGACTAAGATAATATCAAATCAACCACTCTTAATATTTGAGATAGACTGGGTTTGAACTTTGAATTTTGTGTTCACCTGCATTGTAGTGTTCAGTGGTAAAAATATAGAATGTGTATTTGTATGTCTATCTGTAGAAGGAAAAGTTCTGACTGGAGCAATAGCACAACAGGGAGGGCGTGTGCCTTACATACCGTCAACCCCAGTTCGATCCCGGCATCCCATATGGTCCACCAAGCACCACGGGGAGTAATACCTGAGTACAGAGCCAGAAGTAACCCTTGAGCATTGCTGGGTGTGACCCAACAAGCAGAAAAAAAAAAAAAGAAAAGGAAAAGTTCTGTTTGTATATGTGAAGATGTGGATTCTAAATTTTCCTCCAAAGTTGACAATGCTAGTTATCAGCGATTGGTTTTAACAGTAATTTTAAACGACGGTAGCATTTTAAAAGGGGATTAACAACTTGGTATGTGAGTATAGTTTGCCTAATTCTTACAAGAAAGTTGTACAAGCGTAATTTGGGTGTAGAATGAATTGTAAGCTCAGTGCAGAAATGGTATGAAAATATGAAGCAGATAAACCTGAACTACGTAGATGCTCAGGGGTCATGTACACTGTGGAGAATGTCACTATGGCCTGCTGGGGGCAAGGCAAGTGTGATAACCTCTGGGCCATCTCTTCAGCTCTAGGGGAGGACTTTTGAACTATTTTTAGTGTCAATTCCTTAAAGATGTTAACTTGTCTTCAGAATTTACAAGTTGTACAAATACTGACCAAGTTCGCAAGTGGAAGCCTCTGATTAGAAATAAAAATTGAGATAGTATTTTCATGTTAATGATTACAATGCTCTGCACTGTTAAATATATGAAGTAAATTTCAACCACTGGCCCCACTATAGTAGAATGAAAAAATGAAAAATAAAAAGTTGTAGCTAATAAACAATGTTTGCATTGTAGTTTTGATAAATGGGAATATATTTGTATAAGCCATAAGACATCTCAGTTTGTGTGGAAGAGATCTTTAAAGTTTTGTTCAGATCTGGATACTTACATTGACACAGTTTGCTGAATTTTGTGGTAGATGATTAAAGCTAATCATTTCAGCTGAGTTTTGCCAAGTATAGCAAGCACAAACTGAAGAAATAGAATGTACTCTTTGACTGAATCTGGGGGCAAAGATTACCTGAGATGTCCATGCCCTATATTGTTGCTTTTCTTCTCCTTTATCGGCCTCCCCTAGTGTGCTTTTTTAGGAGACCACATGTGGTGTAGGGATTCGCTGGGGTGAACGTGTGCAGGGCAAGCACATGACCCCCTCTGCCTCCAGCCCCTTCTGCATGATTTAGTGTAGCTGCTAATCATTATCATGCCATTAGACTTTTTGATAATTGTGTAATCATGCGGCTGTTTTCTATCCTCTGCTAAAATGTATTTTGGCATTTTATGATTTTCAAAAGTCACTAAACCTTAATGAACTTAGGGTTTTTTTTTAAATGTATTGTGTTAGAGGTAGCCCTGAGGAGTAGTTATGACTCTACATAGAAAAATGGTGTACACATGAAATTCACTATTATCACCTAATAATGGAAGATTTGACATGGTCCTGTTTTTAGGTGATACTCAAAACTCACATAATGTATTTTAGGGGCTGGAGCTATGTAGGGTGTTTGCCTTGCATGAGGCCGACCTGGGTTCCATCCCTGCCATCCCATAGGGTCCCCCAAGCACTGCCAGGAATAATTCCTGAGTGCAGAGCCAGGAGTAACCCCTGAGCATCTCCAGGCATGACCCAAAATGAAAGAAACGTGTTTTACCTTTTACAGTGTGATAGATAATTGGATGGCTCCCTGAGAGTGGGAAAATGGGTGGGGGGGAGGGGAGGAGGTTGAAAAGATGTACCAGTCCGGCTAGAGGTTCCTCTTACCGATCTATTTTTAAATGAGTATGAGAGAATGCAGTAAATCAGAGCAATTTGCACCAGAGGTGTAAACGTTAGAGATTGGTGCTAAAAATTAAAAGTATTCGGTGGTTAGTTTTATTTTAGCTGCCTTGGGACTCAGGTATAGTTAAAAAATGAGGATAAAAAGTACCTCGGGCTCTTGTTGTGTCCACTGAGCTGGAGAACAATGACTGGAGTGACCTGATGTGGACTCTGGGCTCACGTAAAGGAGAGTAGAGGGATGGAAAACCCATTGAAAGGAAACGTCACGAAAGAAGAGTTATAATCAACATTCATAGCCGGTATTTTAAATAGTTCTGTGGAAGAAGAAAAAAGGGCTGTCGCTAGTGGGGGCTGGGAATCAACAAATGATTTCTTTTCAAAATGAGCTACAGATTTTCAGCAGACGCTAACAAAGAAGCGCAGTTGACTCCTAGATTGTCTCAGTCACTGCCTTAAAGAATTTCTTGTCTACGGTATAGAGGACATCCCAGATTCAGAGAGCCTCCTTGAAGAGACAGAATTGGATTTGGGGGCAACTGAAGTGGCTTCGGGACAGGTTACTAAGGACCTGGAGTCTGAAAACTAATCTGAGCCTGTCTGGGAAATCTGAGACAGGGTTCTAAAAAAGCAGTAGTCCTGGAAGGCAGGAGGAGGATGGGCAGGCTCAGAAACTGCAGGAACTGCAGCGCTTACGGTTCCCCACCAGGTGTGCCCCAAAGCAAACTGGAGGAGGAACAGTTCTGAGAGCTTACACTCAGTTTATTGTGTCTTCACTCACTGGCCTGAAATGCAGAGACAAATGCACAGATTTCGGATAAGAGTTCCAAAAAGGTTATTTTCTTAGTAGCGGAGTTCTTGAACTGCTCTGGATTCTAACAACACATTTTTTTTAAAAGTGAATTATACATACGGCCCATAATTTATAGTCGGGAGGACAATTTTAAGTCACTATATCCAAAAGAAAATCCCCAAGTGCTTAAAGGAATACTGAAAGATCTTATGGTATATAGCTGTTTGGCGTCCTGTAAAAATTTGTAAGGCATGCGAAGAAGGTGTGAAATATAAGGAAAACGGGCAACAGACACAAATAGATATGTTTAAACAGCAACTGGAAATGAAAATACGTTACTAGAACTAATATAATAGCTGGAATGATAACATTAGAATAGCTCAGTCATATTCTCTTTTCTTCTATTCAGAGACTTTGCTCCTAAAAACATCCTCTCTCCTTGGTCAGCTCATGGAGGGCTTGCTCACTAATTTGAGAAGTTCTTTTTGTCATTTTATAAGGAAGTGAGATAGGAGGAAAGGTGCAGGGCAGCCAGTAGCATTGGCAGTTGAACTCATGATTCTGTTTTCTTTATGAGATAAGAGGTGAGGTCATCACCTCAGTCGGGGAGCGTAAGGGAGACAGGTACGTGTCAGACTGCTGTTCGGAGATCAGCCTAATAGGGTTGATGGACTAACTCAAAGGTTCGATGTTGTGGTCACATAGGTAAGACTGTTCAGCATGCAGTTAGTGAGCTAGAGGTATGATTGGGTTTTTCTACTGTTGGTTTGCTCAGGAAGTTTTACGGAGAAAGAGGAATGAAGGGATTAGGAAGTATTTGTGAGGTAGATTATCCAGATAGATGTGGGCTAGACTGTAAGGGGGGAAGAAGATCGCAAGAGTTGAGGAGTAAGGAAAGTGGTCGGACGCAATAGGAATGGAACTAGAGTAGGAGTGGTTGGGATTGGTGAAGTTGGGAAGGTGGTTCCTAATAATTAGCTTTTACAAGTAGTGCAGTTACCAGTGGTAGCAAGTTTGCTGTTCAACTGCAGGAATGGAACTGAGCTTGAGCAGAGGAAGAGCTGGGTATGGGTGAGAAAGTCATGGAGTCTTCTGGAATTCTCACCTCTGTAAAATACCATCACTTAGACATCAGGGATGTAGTAGTAATTGAGAAAGAAAGGTAAGAGGGAACTGTTTGGGAGGGTATTGTCAGCTGGGTTAAGGGCAGGAAGTTGAGAGAGGTGCTTGGCACTTAGTAGACACCCAATGTGGTCCCCTGAGCACTGCTGGGTGTGACCCAAGACCCCCCTTCTCCCATCCCCCCCCAAAACGCCCAGAGAAGCTGAGAGAACACTGCTAGAATCTAGAACTAATAGATTAATTTTACTGGTCTTTAATTGAGAAAATGGATTTAGAAGTTTGGATAGGTAAGGATTAAAGATCATATTAGTTTAGGGGAAATTTGAAATGAACCAAGGTGATGTTAAAAGTCTTGAACTGGATAATATGAAAAACAGAGCAGATGAACATTTCAAGATAACCTTGGTACTGGACCATATGGGGCCATTCCCACAGCTAGAGATAATGTGAAGACCTGAAGGAAGGGCAGTTGCACAGATTAGAGGTGGCTTGGTGACTCAGAGTTGTATCAAAATATGCTTGCATAACACTGCTTCCGGATCCAGTAAATGGACCATGAGGGTTATTGAACATTAGAGAACTCTCCTTCCCCCTACAGTTTTTTTTCAACTGGGCTCTTCCGTTTCGTACCCTCGGGACATTCTAAAAAGTTATGGGGGAGCTTTTAATTGTCACCAAGATACTACTGGCATTTGTCCTAGGAAATGCTAATAAGACACTATGCAAAAATTATGTAAGTTCCTAAAACAGTCTCAAAAACTGAAGAATGCTCATGGCTTTTGACTACCCCACAGACCATTCTAGAAGGTAAAATTTCTACTTAGAAATGACCCGAGTCTAGTACCTCGTTCCATTTTGTTTTTATAGTTTGATACATACTAAATTTGGGGAATTGCAAGTAGTATATAAAGTCACTTGATCACTTGACATCCTGTTATTCATCGATTTGCTCGGGCGGGCGCCAGTAACATTTCCATTTGACCCTATCACGTGCCAGTGTAGCCCAATGGCATCTGGTTGCTTCAGGAATACGAAGAGCCTCAAACCGTTCATTCAGGGTCTTGAAGAAGTCTGACCATCTTGTAGGTGGGCAGCCACGTGATCTTTCGACATCCCGTGGGATCCAGTATATAAAGTAAGGGATGTTATACTTAACTTTGTTCAGAACTCTTGCAGGAGATACTAATCATTTTGCATTATGGTATTTGAGTGAGCAGAGTAGCTGCAGAGTCTGGTTTGTTAGCCCTTATATTCACAGTGATTTTTTTTTTTTGTAGATCTGTAAGCATCTGTGCTTACTTGGTTTTTCTGGGCATACCCAGAATACACATGCTGAAACGCTTATACTATCATAAATCATATCCCTTTATTTCTTTATCTACAGTATAGTTCTGCCCCTGGCCGAGTCCAACATTGCTCTAAGCGTTAACTCACATGTGCAGGGGCGGGACCACGCTGGCTGGACTTGGAGTGGGGATTTGGGCTCCTCCACCCTTTTCTCCACCTCCACGCCAGCTACCCTGGAAGAGAGACATGCCAGACCACAGCTCTGGCCATGTGACAGTCTTAGATAATAGTAGGTGTTAGGATCAGGTCCTTTGCAGGATCTTTCACATTTATACACTGTATACAGTACTAGGCATGTTCTAGTTGTGACCCGTCATCCCAGTGAGCCTAGCAGGAAGCCAGAGCAACCCCCACACCATGAGGTCAGTCATTCTCAACATCCAGACTCCACAGCTCCTCAGAGCTCCACCCAAGAGAAAGCCTGATCTTTCCCCTTTGAGTTTCATCAGTAAGTGCTCAAGATGAGAGCCTTCTACTGAGAGTATACCACCTACACAGCAGAGCCTGGCAAGCTACCCGTGTTTTATTTCATTTGCCAAAATACCAGTAACAATGATGGACTCATTCTTACGAAAGAATGATTTGAGGCTTTTCCCGTCCCTGGAGCAAGCAGATGCCCCTGTGGTACACTTGCTTGCAACAGGATGTATGGAGATGTTACTGGTGCCCGCACGAGCAAATCGATGAACACCGGGAAGACAAGTGATACAGTGATACAATATAGTTCGTGGCTTATTTCAGAAACATGTAAGTGAAATGATGAATTGGAAAGAAAGCAGTTTGGCTCTGATGGGGTGAAAAAGAAGTGAGTTCTCAGTTCCGAGGGGTTAGGTTTCAGTTAAAGTTCTGTTACAGAGATTGTAAGAATTATAAGAATCTATATATTGATAGCAATGCTTTTCAGTCTATAGTCAAATTTTTCTTTTTGCCCTTGTAGGAGAGGAATGTTGAATGTTTTAAAAAATATTCAATAGGTGCCGGAGTGATAGTCCAGAGGGTAGGGTGTTTGCCTTGCATGCGGTCGACCTGGGTTCAATCCCTGGCATCCCATATGGTCCCCCTGTGCACCGCCAGGGAGTAATTCCTGAGTGCAGAGCCAGGAGTACAGGAGTAACCCCTGAGCATTTCCAGGTGTGACCCAAAAAAGAAAAAAAAAACCAGCTAAATCAGGTGTTTTGGTAGTGGTTACTGATTCATATTCATGTTTTATTTATGATGGAATGTGAGGTTTTATGATAGAATGTGAGGTATTCATATTCATGTTTTATTTATGATAGAATGTGAGGTATTATGACTCCAGTGGTGCAATCAGTTAGCGCGCGGTACTTAGAAGAATGTGAAGAATTAAGCAAGACCTTAGCCAGGGAAGGAAACTCGTTGGGTTACTTTTCACCTTCAGACACCCTTCTACAGGTTCTGTGTTTCTCAGAGGGTGCCTGACATGAATTAATTTGTATAAAAATTTTGAACGTCCTAATCAGTTGTATACATTTTGATTAGTTCCCTTTTGTTGGCTGATTGTTTTTATTTTGCTATCCATTTGGTGCTCAGCAGTCACTGGTGGAGCTGGGGAATGAAGTCTGGGTGTGTTAGTCTTAGTTCATAAAATTGCTTCACTTATCTGTGCACTTGGGGTATATGAGCTCCTGTTAAAAGATTAGGAAGAGTTTAGTTTGGTATGATTTAGAGTTCTTAACTAAACTCCCCACTTCTGGATAACCTTTCAAAAATGTAGATGTTTGCTGCTTTAATATCTTGGTGTTTCTGAGCCATTCCCAGCTATGGTCCCCATCCAACCATGTTTTGTTCATTTATCTGATTTCACCTGTGTCCTCTTGAAATATACTAGTGGCCTGCACAGGACCACGCAGCCCCTGGTGGAAAAAAAAACAATGATTTAAGGTTCTTAAGTTGTTCCTTTTCTGTTACAGTAAACTGCACCAGCTTCTGAGTAGGGCCTATAGGACTCTTCCTTGTATGATCTGACCTCTAACCCCATTTCCAATCTTTTCCCCATCACATTATGTTTTACTAGATAATTACTCCCAAACCAGCATCTTAAAATGTCTATTATAACTATAACACTTGCAATTTCAGTCTCAGAAGAGCTTGTGTGGAGAAAGCTAGCTTCTGCTCTTTGGAGACTCCACAGTTGTAGTATTCCATAGGCTTGACAGAGTCTCTAGAACCAGCCTGGCCTGTGGTCTCTATTCATGATCTGCGCTCAGTGTCCTTACAGTGCTCAGCTTCCTTTCCTTCATCTCAGACAAGAGAGCACAAGGAAGAGAGCTTACAAGTCACAATCATGATCCTTCGTGGCCTCCTTTAGAAGTTGCAAGCCATCATTTATGTCATACTGTTGGCTGGATTAACCAACCCGGTGAAATATAGGGGACCCACCCAAGAGGAAATGCTGAATGCCAGGTGATGGGAGCCATTGGCGACTACCTGCCATGTTCCCCACATCCAAAATATTTCTCCTTACTCAGGTACCACCCCCAATGTTTCATCTCCTCTGAGGGTCATGGTATAAAAGATGTTGGACTGTACTGTCTGTAGCACAGTGGAGACCCAGGGTCTCATCAGAATTCATCTCTGGTACAGTTGAGGGAGGCATCCCAGATATTAAGTACAGCTTCTGAAATACAGAATCTTCTCAACCTGTGAAGCTGAAAAGCGCTTTCTGCGCAGTGCTCTCCCTCCCCGGCATTGGGACAGGTTCAAGATAACTGCTGTAAGATGTTTTTATTAGGGAAGTAGGGGAGGGAAGGTGCAAGGTAGTTTTCTGGCCCATGCTTGTGTGAGTGTCATTCCGTAAGTGAAGTTCAACCACAGTTGCCCCTTTGCTCTTTGGGTGGAGGCAAGTGTTTACTATTCAGTTTTCTAGCTTACTTCTAAAGTGTTGGGCCTCCTTTCATTTTGTATTGTCTTTTAGTTGAAGCTGGCAGCATTTCTGAATGTGTAATTCCTCCAAAATCTTTGTGGGTCTTCTATGAGACTTATTGGGATTTATTGCCATAGCAGAAAATTATATTCATAAATCTCTTTGAGTTAAAGCTATTCAGTTTTTGCTGAGAGAGAACAACCTTATTATTTGAGAATTTCTGAAGCATGTATTGCTCGTTATAGTAAGCAGTTTGTAAAACTGACTGGCTCTCTGAAGTACCGTCTTTTGATCTGTTTTACTGTCTTAAAAGATTTACACTCCCTCTCTTTTAGTTTTTAACTTACATTTTCTTGGCAGCATGCTGGATTTGATCTTGGCTCAAGTGCCATTTCTGAGTTTTAGTGTTATTTGCGATCTGGAGAAACTAC
>JAJIBD010023886.1:0-27503 GCA_021461705.1 Cryptotis parvus
TTGTGTAGGCACTAAAGTAGTCATAGTCATTTTGTATTTCAAATTTATTTCCACATTATACTTGAGGTTCTGCAAAAGAAAGTGTGTTTTGACTCAATTTACTATTGTTTTGTTTGTTAGTACTACTCTAAGAGTAACCCAACAAACAAAACACTTGTTTAACTATTATGGTTTTGTTTGTTGATTAGTGCTATCTGCAGTACACAGGAGCCCGGAGACAGCCCTAGTTGTTCATCAGCTATTAGGGCTGCAATAGGCAATGGTGGTAGGGGGGGGTCAAGCTAAAGCAGTCCTCACTTCAAGGGATTGTTTTGCTCAACAGTCACCCAACAGATCTCAGGTGCTTCTTCTGGCATTCTCAGGAGGCCTGGAAATATAGGGATCAAATCCAGGTATCAACATGCATCTGTTGAGCACTTTGTAATCCAGTCCTTGGAGCTCTGCTAGTCTCATGTTTCAGTGTCCTCCAGCTACTTGGATTGAAAACCATCATTTAATAATCAAGAGATATCACATGAATTTTGATGAGGCAACACCCTCAAGTGGAGTTCACAGGTTGCAAGAAATAGTATCAGTTTAAGGTTCACTTCAATTAGTTACCAAGCTGAGCAAACACTCTTTCCAGATAGCCAAATCTTGGCTGCCCACAGAAGGAGAGACAGGACTGATAGTTTAGTGTTGCAGGACTCCTCTAAGAGCCATCTCAAAAATCCCTTCCCTACCTTAGAAAGGCTTTTCCAGGCAGATCTTGGCTCAAGACATTAGCATATGAAAGGGCCTAGGTGAGGTGCTGGGAGAAATTACCTGAGGGCATTTGACCCTCCCTGCTTTCCATAACAGTGGGAGGGAGATCTGAGTTGCAGGGGTATAAAACTAGCCTGCTTCCTCTCTCACTCTCTTTTTTGGGCTCTCTCTTTGTGAGCTCCCACCCTTCTTGGGAGTCTTGTCTTTGTCTCCCCTTCATTTACACGTGGTGGCCGCCATTTTGGCGTGCACATGGCTGGGTTATAGCCAGGAATCCTAAGCACAGGGTTTTTCTTATTGTGGATTTGTATGCCTGAACCTGTGATAAGTAAAACCTTTTAAAACTGCATCAGATTCCTGAGTCTTCCATCCATTCCCGCCAACCGGAGGTAGAAGGGAACTCGCACCTGGCACTGTTGGGGACCCTGGCAGCGTCCCCAACAGTTTAGATTCAGGAGCACTGCCTGCAATATTTCTATCAATAAGTGCTTTTTTGAAAAAAAAATTATTATATCATGAGCTATACAATTACAAAGATGTTAATGGTTGGGTTTCAGTCATACAGTGTTCCAGCACCCAACTCTCCACCAGTGCATATTTCCCAACACCAAAGTGCCCGGATTACCTCTGTCCTCACCCAACCTGCATCTATAGCAGGCACTTTTATCCCTCTGTCTCTCTCTTCCCTCACTCTCTCTCTTTCTCGCTCTCTGTCCTCTTACACATTGCTTGCCCTACATGCAGTTATGGATTATTATTAATAAGTGCTCTTTATAATGTTTTCCAGCACATCAGAGGGTTGAATTAAATTATTAGAAATAGAGGAATGTGGTACAGGGTTTAAGATTAGGGATCGCTGAGGAGATCCAAGAATGAAAAAGGTAAACTGAAATACAGCAAGTGGGAAGGGTCAGTGAATGGAATGATGCTCTGTCTATGTGAGTACGCTTCTTGCCCACCATTTGGCTTAATATTCAGAGACCCCTTGTGGGCTGAGGGAGTGCTGGAGTGCCTGGGGTGGAGATGGGGAGCATGCACAGGGCTATAAACAAGGACTCTACCAAGGGGTGTGACCCCCACCAGCACAGCTTCTCCAATGACTCACATGTTTAATAAACTGGGGTGGATTCTCATGTCCACCTCTTTTTTGTCCTGGAATTCAGAGTTAGAAAAGTAAGTAAATTCCACCACTGCCTCCCACCACACTTTCCTATTTTGGCCTCTCTGCTTTAATAGCCATTGAAGATTTTAAATTCAAGGTTTGAAACCAGGTTCTACTCATGAGACAACTAAAAGAGATTTTTGGTTAAAGGAATGGGAATAAGCAGATTCAAGCATGTGAATCTTTGTTTTTTCTGCAGCTGAGGGAAGTACGAAAAAAACTATGTCCCAGACAACAGGCATAAGAATAAGAACTGCAGAGATAAAGGCCAGGACACCACCAAGGTCCAGGATGGCCAATTGTCTAAAGGAGTAAGTCCTATGCTGGGTGCTTCTTCCCAAAGCGTGAATGTTTCAGGATGTGGAAGGAGGGAGCAACCACAAACACCCTACTCCTTGTTCCCCACATGCTAGCGCTCTGCTTGGTCTGATATGGGACACACAGCCTCAGCCTGGAACATGAAGGTTTCACTTGAACAGGTAAGTCTGCCTTTTGAGTCTGAGCTAGGACATGATGACAAGGAGTGTCCCACAGCCACAGTATAATGGGCAAATTCAGGAAACTACGGCCATTATGTGTCTTTTCTGGCATTTCCATATCAGATTAGTGGTTTCCGAATGATCATTCAGCGTAGTCCTCTCTGTTCAAGTGAACCCCTAGATCATACCAAGGAGAAGATGGTGCATGAATAGAGCCTACGTGGGGTCCGCTGCATCCTGTGGGCCTGATTAGAGAGACAGATCCTTGGAAATGGAACCCATAGGTACTGAGAGTGCCACAGACAAAAAGTGAGGTTTTGAGACACCCAGTTTCACTCTCTTGTCCTGAGAGAAAGTCTCTGATACTAACAAAGTTTTGGGAGATTAGGGTTAGTTGTATTAGTGGTCACAGGGAATAGGGGAATAAAGCCTGCAGGCAGGAACATGTGTGGTGTTGGTAATGGGCCTCTTTGGAATGCCCCCTTTTTTCTATCCTGCAACATCCCATGGCCCTCCGAGCGTTGAGGGGCCCTCTTACCAACACCACTTGCTTGAATCCCTGGTCCTAATCTGTTTTGCTTTTTGCTTCCTCTAGATTGAGGACACATGGGGTGCAGCGAGGCCTTTACTGCTTGAATAAGGAGTTGTCTTCCCCTTGAACAGGTGCAGGGACCCAGTGTTGCCTCGGGCCCATGGCCTCTGCCAGCTCTCTGAGAGCTCCTGGCTGATTTCCTTTGCCAGCTTTTCTCTCTCATTGCCCCTTGGCCTGTTGTTATGTTTTCTTTACCACTTGATTTATTGGGAAGTTTTGGTTTTGTTTATTTCCCTCTTCCCTCTCACCCTCAAGGAGCAGGAATAGGAGAGATGGCAGAGAGCCCCACATATAAATGTGCTAAAGGTGGGAACAGGCCTACAAATGATGGGCTGGGGAGACCACACTGGCCCACTTTGGTCTTCAGAGTGAAGAGCGAGCGTGTGGAAGACCCAATGGTAGCAAAAGCGGAACTGCTGCAGGAGGTACTGGTGAAGATAAAGGAGAAGGTAAGGCCCGCCCAGTTGGGACAATGGCTATTGCCTGAAGTAGGAGGTGTTGCAGGGGCATGGCAGGAGACAGAACCAATTGTTCCCACCTATGGAAAGGGAAGCATGATGAGAGGGTTTCTGTGTCAATGAGCACCTGGAAATCACAATCAAGGCTTATGTATGTAGCAAGAGAGTCCCAGGAATGGGGGTGGGGATTGGACCACGAAGTGGGGAATGAGTCCTGGGCTGCAGCCTGAGCTTCACCACACACCCACTGTTCAGCCAGCACCACTGAGATTCAGGAGCATAAGCCAGGGAGGAAGGTTCCTAGGAGGTGGCAGGCAGCGGCAAGGAGGCAGAGGCCCCAGTTGGGACAGCATGGGAGGGAAAGGGATGCATTTCTTAGGTCCGGAGAGGAAGACCATTAGGAACTGTGAGGGGACAGGAAGAAGTTCCTTCCTTGGGAGTGTGTGTTGAACACTCAGACGGCCCATGCTGCCCCTTCTTGCCGTGCCCGCAGGTGAAACGGCATAACCGAGAGGCCTGCTCTCTGCGCCAGCAGCAGAACCAGTATCTCCACCAACTGCTGCAGTCCGCTGAAGCTCTCCAGAAACACCTGGCCGTATTCCAGCCATTGGCCATGGCAAAGGAGCAGCTGCACCAGCAGGTGCTGCTACAGAACCAGTAGGTGCTGCTTCAGAACTAGTAACTGGATTGACAGCAGCAGCAAAATATACAGCAGAACTCTGAGTTACAGCAGGTCAAACGGGAGCTCAGGGAGGCCCAGGTGAGAGGAGCCCTGTGCGCCTGGGCAGCAGGCCTGCAGCATGCTTCCTTCCTCACTCTCTCCCTCACCTTCTTCCCACACCTTTAGGACCACCTGAAAACCACCAGGGAAACAGAACCAGCAGCTCCAGGCTCAGCTCAATGCTTTGCCCATTCCCCTAAATGGTGATTGAAAGGGTCCCCAGGTGAGAGAAGCCACTTTGGAAGGGGTAAGGGCAGGGCTCCAAAGGGAGGCTGAGGGAGGTGGGCCCTGGCCTAGGCTGCTCCACTGACCTTGGCAGTCTGAGACCCTGGAGATCCCCTACAGTAAATGAAGAGGTGGAAAAAGTTGACTGAAGATGAAAAGAAGGAAGAGGAAGAAATTGTGGAAATTTTGGAAGTAACAGATAACAACATCAACCAGCCACAAAACTTGGAGATCATAGAGACCACATTGACTCTGACAGCTGCCCTCTTTAACATTTGGTTTCCCTCCCTCTAATTTCTCTCAACTACCAACTTTCCCTGGGACTCTTTGGGCCACCTCCTTGAAACCCCATGTATGCTCTTAGGGTCCAGGAAGGGACTGTCCTTTCCAAGGACTCCCAACAAGTACCCCATCTGACCTTTACCCCTAGCTGCAAGTCTGCTGTATTCCAGGAAGATTGGAGTGAGCAAGCAGAAGACAGCATAAGGTGTCTGGAGAATCAGACCGGCATGGTGGAGGTCTCAATTCCTGGTACCACTGCCCAGACCACCACTTAGGAACGTTACCTGGTCATCAGAGATGATTCAGGCAAGGGACTGATGTCCTATTTTCCATGTATCCCCATTTTTCACCAGACCTGTGGCACCAATAAGCCAGTATTGCCCTGACTTAACCAAAGTATTTGCCCTCCCTACTCTCACTCTCCTCCCTGGAGCCCTTCTCCTCCTCTTGCCACCTTCCCACTCTCCTCCTCACCACCCTCCTCTTCTGCCCCTTACATTATTCTCAATGTTTATAATGAAATTTTTCTAAAAATATTAAAAACTCATTAAGAAAACTCTATGGGAAATGTTAGCACCTCAAAAATCTCTAGGTTTTCCTAAAGGGTCAAATGATGAAACAGTTGAGGTTTGGGTTTGGATAGATTTCCTTACAGTTTTAGTGGTGCATATAAACATGACCATTATTATTCTTGGTGATGTATAAGGCCTTAATTTTGTTTTGAAAACTCATACAGATCATCACTTTTAAATATGAATACTTAGCTGAAGCCAGCTGAAATGGCTAGAGGAGAGGCATCACATACTGGGGCCACATTCCATCCTTTACCTTCCACGGTCACTCAAGCACTGTCAGGAGTGAATCCCTTGCAAGTAAATGAAAACAATTCCACTGCCAGAATTTAGTGTAGCATAAATTAAAAAAATTAGAAGCCAGAGTGGTAGTTGAGAGGTTAAGACACTTGCCATGCATTTGTCTAAGTACTGTTTGGTCCCCAACAACACATAGTCCCCTAAGCACTACCAATTGTGACTCCAAGAATAGAGCTGCGAATAGCTCCAGAGACCTACGAGGTATGGCGCCCACATATGTGAAAGATTTGAACAGAAATTTTACCAGGGCTGGGGCAGGGGTGATAGTACTGTTGGTAGATTGCCTTGTGTGCAGCCAAACCAGTTTCGATCCCTGGCATCTGATATGGTCCCCCTGAACACCACCAAAAATAATTCCAGAGTACAGAGCCAGTAGTAACCACTGAACATTGCTATGTGTGACCTAAAAAGCCAATAAATAAGTAAATAAATAGATAGACAAATAGATAAATAAATGTGTTTTTAGAAATCCTTAAGTCTTGCCACAACATAAATGAAATTGCAAGGTATCATTTTAACCAAATAGATCAGAGTAATGACAGATCTCACTCATCATGGAACATAAAGACAAGAAAGAAGGAAATAGATAGTATCTAATAATAACAGACCCTTAGCCTTGAATGATAACACTGAGATGACTACACAGTATAGGGAGGCGTGAGCGGGGTGAGGGTGGATGATGAGGTGGAGGGGTCTAGAGGAGGTTTAAGGACGACGCTGGAGGGTCTGGTGCTCTTTATGGTGGTAGAGTATAGTAAAGTTGTACATCAAATGCTCTTGTTACTGGGTTACCTAAACTATAATAAGAGAAAAAGACCAAGCTTCCCCTAGTTCTGAATAGTGCAAAACTGACAAGTATTTACCATTAATTTGTATAGAAACATTTCCAGGTACAAAAATAACTTACCAGATTGTAACAAAGAACACAAACGTCCTAAAATCGCATTAACATAGGAAAACTCAGGGACTTTAAATACACAGCCAAGCCTGTGTTTTCTTGAACATGTATCTCACCTGCTTGTCTCTGTTTCTTTGCTTATTTCCACTCTGGAGAAGCCTATATTCTCTCTTGAAAACATGCTTCTCTCTTTAGCGCCTCACAACTTTCTCAGTAAGTTTCGAGAGAAAAATATAATCTTGCTTCATCAATCAATTAATCAATCAAATACACAATCTGTACAATCCTCTGGGCAAAGGAGTATGGTGGAACTGTCTTAGTGCTCATTGGGTATATACTGCCTAGAACTTGTACTATAACCAATGCTTATGCTTTTTTTTATCAGTTTATTCAGTCTTTTTCATTTCTTTCCACTGGTGAAGGTCTACTGGGTGTCATTCAAAAAGCAAAATGCAAAAAGTGTGCTTTCAAAAGGAGAGTCTACCTCTTAATCTGCCTTTTACAGAAGAAGAAACTAACATTTTTGAAATAATTCTCAAACTTGGCACTGTTAACATTGGGACTGAATAACTGATATGTTATGTGTATGTGTGTGTGTGTTTGTGAGAGAGAGAGAGAGAGAGAGAGAGCGGGGAATGTCAGGGAAGAGTGGTATTTTTTTTGTAAGATATTTAGTGGCATGTAACATTAGATGCCAGATTGTGACTATCAACTTTACAAGCCAAATTTGTTTCCAGATGTTACCAAACGCCCCCTGGGGAGAAAGGGCAGAATATATTCTACTCTCTCCTTCTGGGATTCACTGATACCCAGGGTGAATAATTTCCCAATCTTCTATGTGCTAGTTCATGGCAGAATTTGAAGATTAATATTGGTAGAATTTTGTTTGCTTTGGAGCCACACCTGGCTTTTTGGTGGGGTTTAGGGATTGGACAGAGGATACCATGTGGAGTGGAAGGGTCAGATCCAGGTCTGCCACATGCAAGGTCAGTACCCTGTTTCTGTACTGTCTCTCCAACCAGCACGGTCTTTATTTTATGATAGTGAAGCTTCAAAGTACATCTATGAACTAAAAAGGAATTGACTATTGATACACACCTCAATTTGGCTGCACCTTTCACCTTACTGAACTTCTAAAGAGAATTTCAGAAGGTTCCAGAGTATTTGATTCTATAAGATACAGTCTGTAATCTCTATGTATTGTTGGGGATGTCTGGGGTCCATATATGTAAAAATGGAAATAATTTTGGAAGTAAAAAATTAAAGAGAGAAATATGTTGATGGTTTCTAAGGACTAGGACATGAGTATTGAAGTGATATAGCTATAAAAGCGTAGTGGATGGAATTCTTTGCACCTAGAATGTAGTAACTTTCCAAGCCTACGCTATACAAAAAGTACACAGCAGCTTAAACACACATATACATAAATAAGTTTATAAGAACTGTTAAGATATGTTAATTCTGGTTCATCTATAAATGCTATATTTAGAGGTGACTACAAGGGTATGCCACCTGCATGGCAAGCCTGGCAAGCTGCCTTGTTTTATTTGATATGCCAAATACCAGTAACAATTATATTAGTTCATTCCCATGACCTAATATAATGGTTTGAAGCTCTATGTTCCTGGAGCGAATAGATGCCCTTGGGCTCTACTAGCATGAGACAGGACATATGGAGATATTACTGGTGCCCGCTCTAGCAAATAGATGATCAATGGGAGGATAGTGTAGGATATGATAGTGATAGTGATAGTTAGTGATAGTGATAGTGATAGTGATTGTAAATATAAATTTCATGTTGTGGCAGTGTACTAGTACTAGAGTACTAGTTTCATGAGATATTTTCCATTGGAAAAAAACTAGGGATCTTTATTTCTGCTAGTTCTTGCAACTTGATGGAGATTCTTTCAAATAACTTTCTACTAAATAAAGTTAACAACGTGAAACTCTACTCACCCACCTTAAAACACTAAGACATTGCTGGGCCCAGCAAAGTAGTGATACAGCAGGAGCTAAGGAGGAAACACCAGGTCTCAGGTAGCTAATCCCACCTGTGGTCTAGGTAGCAAATCAAAATGTAGGAGGGAAACCTGGGAGTGGGGCTTGGCAACAAATAAAAGGCAACCCCAGTCTCCTTCACAGAGAGAGAGGAAAGACAAGTAAGGAGAGAGAAGAGATGAGAAGAGAGAGAAGAGACAAGGGAAAGGAAAAGCTCTCTCTCTCTCTCTCTGTCTCTCTCTGTCTCTCTGTCTCTCTCTGTCTCTCTCTCTCTCTCTCTCTCTCTCTCTTTCTCAGCAGCTGCTCACCAAGCCCCCCTCCCTGTCTCCTTTGTATCAGTTAGGGCTGCATGCCCAAGTACAGGGCCCAGTATGGATAGGCCACACAGAAGGCCAGGCAAGGGCTGCTACAGGAAGGGCCAGTCTCAGAGGCCCAGGTTACGGTGGCTTGGAAGCCCAGGATAGCCCAGTTTCAGGCAGGGCACAAAGGCCCAGGTACAGGGCAAGGTACTGAGCACAAGAGTCTCACCCACGTGAACAGGCTGGAAACTAAGTAAAGCCAGGACAGGACAACAGGGACTGCTGGGGTGCAGTTGAAAGGCCCAGCAGCAGGCACAGAGAGAGCAGCACAGGAACACGACCAGGCCATCATTTGTGGGATGTGAGCAGACTGCGTGGGATAGAACCAGGAATTCGTTCACGGGAACAAAGAGGCTAGACATTTGAGGAAGGGACCTGGAAACCTCTGTATATTAAACTGACTTACTCAACTTTCTGAGTTTTGTATGTAATTTTTTCATACAATCCTCAAGAACCCACTAGCACAGGTGAATTCACTTTCGTGTTAACAGTAACATAGCAGGTAAGGTGTTTGCCTTGCTTGCACTCACCCAGGTTTGATTCCTGGCATTCCAAATGGCTGGTTCTCTAAGACCTAATCTTACTCCCACAGAGCCAGTAATAAGCCCTGAGCACTGTCAGGTGTGGCCCAAGATGAAGCTAAAAAGCAGAACATTATCATACTTCTTATGTATGAATGAAAACAGACAGAGAGACAGAGAGACGGAGTATGATTTTGTCATCCTGTGATTTTCCTTAAATACTATTTTCGCTTCCTTATCTTAAAGAGGAAAATCTCCCCTAAATCTGGTGTTCATTACTCTTACTACAATTTTAGGTTATATTGAAATAGAGTCTAATATTGCTTATAAGAATTAATGAGAGGTTGGGAGGAGAGTGCAAGGTTAAGCACATGCTTCACTGCCAGGGGACCCCAGTCAGCCCCCCCCCCTGCTCTGTCCTCTGAGCACCCTAGGAGGGGCGTCTGAAGCACCACTGAGTGTGACCAAAAAAGGAGGATTATATTAGATGAATAATGGTTCGCGCGGCCCATCAATAAATGCTGGAAATCAGAGGTGACTACAAGAGTATGCCACCCACACGGCAGAGCCTGGCAAGCTACCCGTGTCATATTTGATATGCCAAATACCAGTGACAATTATATAAAGACCTCATTCCTCCCATAACCTGATGGAACGGCTTGAGGCTCTTTATGTTCCTGGAGCAAGCAGATGACCTTGGGCTCTACTAGCATGAGACAGGACATATGGAGATGTTACTGGGGCCCGCTCGAGCAAATCGATGATGAATGGGAAGACAGTGATACAGTGATACAGTGATCAAGAGATGAACATCTGATGAATAGCCCAGTGTTCATCAAAAAGGAGATAACTAGCAAGTTTCAGTGAATTATGGATAACAATTTTCAGATAATTTCACACAGAGGAGACCGAGAATGAAATAAATTAGTTGTAGGAATCAACATAGTGATTTTTTTAGAAAAAAACACTCCTTTTTCTTTTAACTTAAGGTTAAAAAAGTATATATGAAGTCAAATAATAGTGTTTAGTAGAAGCCATATTGCTTTTTTACTTCATAAGCTGAATTATGCTTTAAATCATCGGAGTTGGGGGGAAACATGAGAGGATCCAATTAGTTACAATGGTAGTGCCGCATAAAGGGCCTTTCTTCTCTTGAAACCATGATTCCACTTTAGAATCTGCCTCACTTCCCAGGTAAATGATTTAAAATATAAATGAAGTAATGTCCCACCTTTCTGATGACTCAGTTGAGAGGTTACATTGGCTGTTTCTTAATTTTGTTTTTACTGGTTGCAAAATAATGAGATCATACTAAGCTCTTTTACTACAGACTAGTCTTTTTATTTTGGAGAGGAGCTGAGAATCTGGGCTATAAACACATCATGATTTATGTAAATGCCAAATCATATTTGTCAGTTTAGCAAGACTAGCTAGTACAGATGCTGATGTGGACTGATAGACATTTTAAATTCATTGCTTTTTTTTTCTTCACTATTATCCTTTTCTCCCTTCCAAAGATAGTCTTTGGAATATCTATGACCATCCTAATGTTAGGTATTTACCAGAAACATAAAAAAAATTCAATAACTTACTTTCCACACACTGTTTAAATAGCATCATGTATATGGAAGACTTCATATGTTTTATGTATTGAATAACTTAATGCTCATGGAACCCCTTGGAAAACTTAGGGGTTGATGGTCATTCAGCTTACTTGGGGCAAAGTAAGATTCAACCCCAGACAGTTAAGTGCTACAGTAACTTTAGTCATCTACTTCTGCAAAGCTGGAGACATTTGTGTTAATGTGTATGCCAACTTTGAAAGAGACAGTGGAAATGGTTAGTCTAAAGAAAAAAATATGCATTAAAAAGTTTTGAAGGCAAAGCTTATGGGGCAGAACTGCTACTGGCTCTCCCTGTGCTCAGCTGATCATGAGGCACTCGGGAGGGAAAGCAGGTTCTAGCCTTGACCCACTATCCCAATAGAGCCTCACAAGAAGCCAGAGGAACCCCCACACCATGAGAGCAGCCATTTTTAACATTGGGACTCTACAGCTCATCAGAGCTCCACCCAAGAGAAAAGCTGATCTCAAGCCCTGCTTGTCAGAGTCCCACCCTACAGTGAAGCCTGTTTCAAGCCCAGGTATGCCTGATCCAGAGACTCAGATACATGGGGCAGAGCTGCTACCAGCTATCCTATGCTCAGCTGGTCATGAGGTGCTTTCGGGAGAGAAGGCGGGTTCTAGCCCTGGCCTGCCATCCCAATAGAGCCTTGCAAGAACCCAGAGGAACCCCCACACCATGAGGTGCAATTTTCCACATCCAGACTCCACAGCTCGTCAGAGCTCCACCCAAGAGAAAAGCTGATCTCTCCCTACACACACACACACATACATACACACACACACACACACACACATTTCGGGGTTATCATGTATATCCCTTTGCCTACATTCAGTGCCTCAGTTCTAGTCCGGCATTATGGTTTCCAGCAATTAGTAGAACACTGGCATATATTTATATCCCACAGATGAATGCAATAATTCTGTATCTGTCCTTTTCCTTCTGACTACTTTCACTCGGCATTATACTCTCCATGTCCATTCATTTGTACTCAAATTTCATGACTTTGCTTTTCCTGACAGCTACATAATATTCCATTGTGTAAATGTACCATAGTTTCTTTATCCAGTCTTCTGTTCTCAGGCACTCAGAGGTTGTTTCCTGATTCTGGCTATTATGAATAGTGCTGTGATGAATACAGAAGTGCAGATGGTCTTTCTGCTGTGTGTTTTGGAGTTTCAAGAATATATTCCCAGGAGTGGTATTGCTGGGTCAAATGGGAGCTCAATATCTGGTTTTTTGGAGGAATGTCCATTTTGTTTTCCAAAAGGGCTGAACCAGTCAATATTCCCACTAACAATGAAAGAGAGTCCCTTTCTCCCTGCATCCATGCCAAAACTGGTTGTTTTAGATGTGTGCCAGTCTCTGTGGAGTGAGATGATATTTCATTGTGGTTTTGATTTGCATCTTCCTGATGATTAATGACAAAGAGCACTTTTTCATTTGCCTTTTGACCATTCATATTTTTCTTTGAGAAAATTTCTGTAGAACTGCATTTTTATGTTAGACTCTGATTATATATTAGACTTTCTGTTTCAATGAGAAGGCAAAAATCACTTTAAAACCTGATCCAGAGGAAAGTAAGGGAAATTTCTCCAACAAATCTGAGGAAATTCAGTGCATCTTGTTCACTACTTGATTGTATTGTGACTTCATAGCGGTTCTGAAGAAGGACTGAGGAAGATGAGAGAACCCCAGAACAGAAACATGTCAGTTCCATATTTTAGGTTTTATCAGGGGAATGTGTGTTCCTTGTCCAGTGACTGCAGAACCCAGGAAGACTGGGGAGATCAGAAAAATAGACAAATGTTTGAAAACTATGTGGAAAAGAAAGCAGGCACAGATATTATCCTTCATCAGATGTGATTATTTAACAATGTGGTGCAATTGAGGCAGAAGAGGAGGGGGTTAATGATGCAAAGGCTCTATGGGACAAGATTCTTTGGGTGCCTCTGCTTTCGAGAAATTCTCAAGGTGACCTGAAATCAGTGTATGTGCTGAACTTCTATTATGTGCCCCTACAGCATGGAGAACAAAGGACTAGTTAGTAAGATCATGAGTCTCAAAAAGATAAAAAGTCCAGGATTATGGAACACTGTGTGACTGAAGACCAAACATGAACATCTTTTTTTTTTTTTCATTTTGGGTCACACCTGGCAATGATCAGGGGGTTACTTCTGGCTCTGCACTCAGGAATTACTCCTGGTGGTGTTCAGTGGACAATATGGGATGCGGGGGATAGAACCGGGTCAGCCACATGAAAGGCAAATGCCCTACCCTCTGTGCTATCGCTCCAGCCCCTGAACATCTTTATAATTGTATATCTCATGGTGGTATAAAAATATTTTTAAAAAAGTCAAGGATTAGTAGCATGTTAAAAAATTGTTTAGTGATTCCACCTTGAAATATTGCAGAACATAGTCCAAATTTATTTCTTCCCATAAAGTTTTTGCTGCTTAATTTACCACAGGTAAACCTGGCAGAGCAGAAACCAGCTTTCCCCATTAAACCCCCTGCATTCCATGGACCACGAGAGCAACTTCCGACCCGAGTCCACCATCCTGATGGAGCCTCGGAGGAGCCCAGAGAAACCCCCACACCTTGCTGGCAGCGATCTTCACAATCCACACTCTGCAGCTGGTAAGATCTCCACCCAGCAGATTAATCCAGTCTCCAGCCTGCAGATTAATCCAGTCTCCAGCCTGCAGACTAATCCAGTCTCCAGCCTGGCTTGTCAGAAACCCAGCCTACAAGGACCTACCCCGCAGAGACCCGCCCTTCAGAGGGAGAGTATTTCAAGCCCAGGAATGCTTGAGCCTAAGACACAGGTACACCCGGCAGAGCAGAAACCAGCTTTCCCAGTAATATACCTCCAAATTACCATAAATATTCTACCCACCCCTCTGAGAGACCCCCCACAAAGTAATGAGAATTTAGTGCCCTCATGGCAGAGCCTGGCAAGCTGTCCGATGGGTGTTCGATATGCCAAATCCAGTAACAGAAATGTTTATTTTCCTGACCCGAAGAGCCCTTAATACGGCAGCAGTAAGAAAGGCAAACAAGCAGTGCCTGATAAAATTTCATGGCCATCCTAGGCTGCCAAAATGAAGAAGGACTAAAATGACTGTCTGTAATTTCAATGCACGTATGCTGGCATCGCAAGCATATATTGAGGATCTGATGGTGCAAGCGCAAAAGATCAAGTACGACATCATTGGTCTTACTGAGACGAGGAGGCGTCAGTTGCATCATGCTGTATTTGACACCGGAGAAGAATTGTTCCTTGGAACATGTGACAAAAGAGGCGTCAGTGGCGTTGGTGTCCTTGTCAACACGAACATGGGACGTCAACATTGATTCATTTGAATGCCTAACAAACCGAATAGGACGATTACACTTGAAGAGATGTGGCCTACTGCCAGCAATTTCTATCTTCACTGTCTACGCACCAACATCCACATACAAAGAAGATGAAATTGAGAAATTCTACATGGAATTGGAGGAGTTCTATAAGAAAGATCACACCTTCTACAAGATCATAGTCGGTTTTTAATGCCAAGATAGGACCGAGAAGATGGGCTGAAGAACTCCACATCGGGACCCATGGCCTAGAATGGAACAAACAGGGTGAGAGACTATCTGAGTTCATCATGTCCACCAAGACCATTCATGGGAACTCCACAGTTCCAGAAGGCTGAAGCGAAACGTTGGACATGGGAATTTCCTGGCGGACAGTTCCACAATGAAATTGACCACATCATCTTCAATTGACGGTTTTGTCTGACCGATGTAGCTGTCGTCCCCAAATTCCAAACAGGATCAGACCACCGTCTCCTTCATGCAAAATTCTACTTCCCACAACGGGGAGAAAAGGCTGCAAAGTTTAAGAAGAGAACTCCCAGAACAACCACCAACTGGGAACTCTGGCACCATTGCAGCAACATGGGAAGATACCATCATTGACGACATCGATGAAGAATACAACCGACTGGTTCAACACCTCCATGATTGTGCAAAGAATGCTGATAGAGAGAAAGACACAAAAGGACACTTGTCTTCAGAAACGCTTGAGCTCATTCGCCAACGTGGCAAGGAGGCGAGCCTCAGGAGACCAAATGCTAATGTCCAAGCTTGCTAAACGGTGCAGAGAAACGATAAAAAAAAAGACCTCAAAGACAGAAGAGCAGAAATACTGGAAGATGCAACAGAAGCCGAACAGTACCACCATTTTTACTACCATAGATTAATTGTAGGAACATCTTTAATTCCACCTGAAAGTTATCATATATGCTCACCTGGTTTGGAGTTAAAAGGAATGAACCTGTTCATCTGAAAGATTTCAGAGGTAGTCCTTCCTAGGAAAACACCTCTTCCCACATTTTGATAATATATTACACAGTTTCTATTCAAAGTCATTTTTTTTGTTTTAAGAAATGTTTTTCTTTAATTGCCTGAAGCAAAGTGGAAGATAGCATCATGATGTGAGACCATTGCTTTTATCTATTCTTTATGCCTTTCTTACACATGCCCTTAACCATTCCTTTATTAATTATACTACCATGAGATATAAAATTACAAAGATATTCGTGATTGGCTTTCAGTCATACCGTGTTCCAGCACCCATGCCTCTACCACCCTTCCCTACAGCATTATCTCCAGATTCCCTACCCTCTCCCTCAGTCTGCTTCTATGGCAGGTACTCAATGTCATATTTTTAATGTAAAAAATTTCAATTTTAAGCACCATGATTTAAAGAATTGCTAATGGCAGGGTTTCATGCCAAACACATTCCAATATATACACAGTGGAATACTCCTTGTTTGTAAGAATTTGCGTGTTTTTTAAATTACCTAGCTTAATTTTTATTAGCATCTTTAATCCTTGAAATTTATTTAAACACCATGTTTTACAAAGTTGGTAATAATACAATTGCTCCAGGCAATCAAGGTTCCAACACCAATCCCACTCAATACTAGTGTGACCTTCCCTAACTTACTTTGTTCTGATTTGAAATATTTAACATTGGTAGACTCAAATCAAAAGAGAGATATAAAACTAAGAAAAACAAAGTTTGTTCGAGATCTTCTTCAATTGTTAAGGGTATTTATTCTTACTAAAAATCAAAATATTTTAATGATTCTTCTACTCTAATCATGTTACCTCTCTGATAGATAATTCATAGGCCAGTTTTCTTTCAAGTCTCAACTGGTCACTCAAATCTAGACACTGCACACATCACTGCATCTGTATCAGTGACATCTGTAGTTTATTTATTTTTCAGCATTCATGTTCATACTAATCCCCATCGCCATCTAGCACAACTCAAATATCACACTCTTTCTGGAATTTCTTATCAGCAGATTTATTTGATCTCTTTTTCTTACTTTCTCCAATATACTTTTATAATATTTATTTTAGAGTTTCCTTATCTCTTTCTCTATATACACATGTGTATATAGAATTTTTTAAAATTTTGTATTATACCACAGTGAAACATACAATTACAAAGGTGTTCATAGTTGGTTCTTGGTAATACAGTATTCCAGCACCCATCCCTCCACCAGTGACTCATTCCCACCACCAATGTACCCCACCCTCCCGCCCACCTCCAGGCTGCCTCAATAGCAGGTGTAAATAGAGTTTTTAAAATACATTTATTTAGCCTCATAATCAGACATTTATCAAAAACAGCATGGGTACACTATCCAAAACCTTTGAGGAAATCTTTCAGTTACACCAAATGCTAGTCGCACAGCATGAGTCTATGATTCCTTCATAAATCAAGGAATTGGCTATGATCAGGTGATTGAAAAATGAAATCTGTGTAGCTAACATGTAGTGGGGACTGTGGGGAAGCTATTTCAAATGACTACATATTAAATTATACCTTTTGAGATCCAATAATTGTTATGATAAATATAATCAAGCATCCTCAAGGCTTGCTACCTATGTATTACATAACATATACTAGACAATAATGTGTGTTGAGTTCCTTGAACCTGAATGATGTCAGCTCCTCTGAGTGCTGATTATGTTCTGGCTTGAGTGTGGAACATCAGCAGAAACATCTGGCAGCGGCCTGCTGGTTATATCTCTGGAAAATGATTTCTTTCAGGCTACTCAGAAACAAGAATATCTAGACAGATAAGCAATTCCACGAGCCTAGGGACAGAGTTACAATGGGAAGGCTAAATGAGGGGTGCTAAACGCACCTGGTTCACAACCTTAAAGAAATGTGAGAAACTTAGATTGCTACAGCTTCCCTATGTGGCAAATGTGTGCCTATACATGCTCAGTGTTGTGCTCTCTACCTCACACATGTTTCAAAGTTACATCCTAAATCACCAAAAAGTCCCAGATTATTCCCTTGCCTTCTGTTTGACCCCAACTTTGGATCCTGGTGAGGGGTGACCCCTATAAATTTCTCTAAAGTTTGTGTTTTATTTAGTCTTTTAATTAAGCTTCTATCATGCTACCCTTATAACACAGATGTTCTAATCTTTACTATAACATAACCGCTCAAAACTTGATATGTCTTGAAAATATCTACAGCTATAGTTAACTAGTTTTGGTATTTATGACTGAATAATGACAAATGAGCTTACTGATAACCTTGCTCTATTTTATTGTACAAGCTGCTCTGCCTTGGAGCAAAGTAAATGGAATTCATCTTTATCATTTCTCATGTTGGATGATCCTAATAGCCTTTAGGTGTAGATATTTTATTTTAATCATTTAACTTTCAGAGCACACAAAGGATTGAGCACATACCCAAGCCAATCAGTAGAAATTCACAGGAGAGGATTCCCACTAGTAGGGACAAGTTCATTTTGACATTTTATAGGTCACACATTTTAAAATTTTGTGAGTACGATGCTTTTGTGAACTTTAATATTTGGAATCATATTTAAATGAAGTTGGAAGGCTAGAAGGAGCAATACCCAGACATGTGTAAATCACTGAACTATAAGGACCCAATGTGCCTTGTATTTCCCAAAGGAAAGAGTTTCCCCCTCTCTCCTGAAGAAACAGAGGATATTCTCCAAGAGTTATTTAGCTGTTGTAAGCCTAAATTCAGAAAAAGCACACAGAGATCTCACCTTGAACATTCTTTTGTGATTTTGTTTCTGAATAAACACTGTAGTTGAGATAACTTATTTTCTATTGCACATTATCATGTACTGTTATAAATATTGTGTATCACTGAGTGAAGAGTATAAATATAACTTTAGCCAACTTTTAGATGGTATGTTCTGCGCCATGACATAGTTTCTAAGTTTCTTGAAAATTAACTAATGCCAACTTGTTAAAATAACCAGCATTGTGTGAGGATAGAATATATCATTTATTTAGTCTTGGTGAAAATTATTTAGGAATAAATCTTTAGTATTATTATGGTGAACTGAGTTAAATCTTTAAGTAAAAGAATAACAATTCAATGTTACTAGTATAACCACTCCAGATTTTTTAATGGTTTTACATTTTAAAAGCTTGCATGTACTCTTACATTTATACCTATAAAAATGCAAGTTGCATCTCTATAAGTAAGGCAACATATTTGGCTAATGGTTGCTTACCCAGTCTGACAACCCCAATCATCAACATGAAGACATAGTTCATACCTATATGACATATTACTTTCATTGTTGAGCTAAGAACATGCTCGAAATGAGAGCCTTTTACTGAGAGTATACCACCTCCACGGCAGAGCCTGGTAAGCTACCCTGGTTTTATTTGATATGCCAAAACCAGTAACAATTATGGACCTCATTCCCATTACCTGAAGGAATAGTGTGAGGCTCTTCCTGTCCCTGGAGCAAGCATGCCCTTGAGCTACACTTGCTTGTGACACTATATAAGGAGATGTTACTGATCCCCACTCAAGCAAATCGATGAACAGAAAGACAAGTGCAGACAAGTTGAGTGTCGGGGAATGCCTGCCGGGGTCCCCACAGTGTCAGGACAGAAGTTTTCTTCTACCTTCGAGGATGCCGGGAGAACAGATGAAAACTCATGAGTCCAGTGCAGTTCCAATAAGGCTTTTAATAGTACAAAAGCTCTTCCACAGCACTCCAATATAATGAACAAACTTTAGCTCTGGTCGAACTTAGACCATACAAAAGAGCCTAAGTCTCCCACCAATGAGAGAGGATCTCACCCGAGCTGAATCCTACCTAGAAGAAGGAGCAAAAGGCCAAAGAGCAAAAAGCCAAAAGCCAAAAGCAAAAGGCAGAGGAGCCAAAAGTCACAGGAGCCAAAAAGCTGAAAGCTAAAAGGCCCAAAGCCAAAAGGTGAAGGGGCCTCAAGTCAGTCCCCTTATATACACCAAAGTAATCCAACCGGGAGGGTCATGTCAACAAAGAACTCTAAACAGAGTGTAGTGCCACACCCTATTGCAGGTATAAACAAAGGTTAGCCAAGGTCTAATCCTTTCTGCCGAGATTATCAATTATGTAAAACACTGGAGAGAGAGAGAGGGGTTGGTATAAAGTAATACATCTTAACTTCATGAGCTTCATGTAATCTAGATGGTACCCACAAGGTCCTTCTTGTTATTATCTGCACCAGGGTGATTCTGAGTATCTTGTTCTTGTGTACTGAAAGGGTCACACTCGCCTGCTTAGAGCAAACTAGTATGATCCTTCCTATAGTCTCAGCGTAGCCAGGGTGGTAGTCTCCTGGTAAATTCTAACTGCCCCACACTGGGTGCAGTAGGTATAAAGAGGAGCAGTTCCCAATCTAGAAAACATAGAAGTCTTAGTAGATGTATAAGTCAGTAGTTATTCAACCAAGGTGACTTCTGTAACTGCCACACCCTCTAGCAGTGTTTACATAGAAAAGAGGTTTCATTAGAATGAACCTTGGCTTAACTAGTTTAAGCTAGGAGTGGGCAAAACAACAAAGCTCCCAGGTTAGCTAAACCTGTCCTCCAACAGTTGAGCTAAGTCTATTACATTTTTATTTATCCCTTAGGGCGTTTCTATTTTTTTCTAATGCCCATTTTTATATTACTCAAAGAAATAATATTACATACAATTTTAATTTTGATAATTTTACTATGCTAATAAAATATAAATTTGTGTTATTTCTGTCATTGCATATATTAATAATATAGTATTATTACTACTGTATTATTGTATAATACAGTATTATTACTGTACTGGATCCAGAGACTCAAAGACATGGGGCAGAGCTGCTGCCGGCTCTCCCTGTGCCCAGCCACTCACGAGGCACTCGGGAGGGATGGCGGAGTCCTAGCGCTGGCCCGCCACCCCAGCAGAGCCTTGCAATAAGCCAGACGCCCACCCCCTATTCCATGAGGGATCAAATTCAGGTATCAACATGTGTATGTTGAATACTTTGTAATCCAGTCCTTGGAGCTCTGCTGGTCTCATGTGTCAGTGTCCTCCAGCTGCTTGGCTTGAAAACCTTCATTTAATAATCAAGATATTTCACATGAATTTTGATGAGGCAACCCCTCAAGTGGGGTTTACAGGTTGCAAAAAAATAGTGTCAGTTTTAGGTTCACTTCAGTATGTTACCAAGCTGAGCAAATGCTCTTTCCAGATCACCAAATCTTGGCTGCCCACAGGCAATGCTCCTGAATCTAAAAATATCTGCGCTGTCTCTCCTCTGTGGGAACCTTTCCGTTTTTCACCCATTTTGTTTGCTTCAATTTCCATTCTATTGCCTCAGTTGGGAATCTTTGGAGTGAGTCGGGGTCAGATGCTTAGAAGGGAACCCATGGATACTGAGAGTGCCACAGAATAAAGTGAGGGTGTCAGACACCCAGTTTCCATGGCTTTTGCTGAGAGAAAGTTTTGATACCGACAAGCTTTGAGAGATGAGGATCAGTGGCCTGGGTTGCCCTCTGCTAAGTTCAGATTCCCATGGGCAGTGTTGAGCAGCTGTGACAGAGATGGACAGGGCTATAACCAAAGTCTTAACAAGGTGTGTGACCCCACCAGCAGTTTCTCCAATGTCTCACATGTTTAATACATGGGGTGGACTTACATGTCCATCCCTTCTTTGTCCCAGATCAGAGTTAGAAAAGCAAGTTAAACACCTCCACTACCTCTGCCACACTTTGTTCTTTTGGATTCTCTTCTTTTATTTCAAACTCTTGTGGAACCGGGTTCCATCATGAGACAAGTAAAAGAGATTTTTGATTAAATGAATGGGAATAAACAGATTCAAGCATGTGATTCTTTGTTTTTTCTGTAACTCCGGAAGAAGAAGAAATCTGACTGTGTCCGGCGCAAGAGGCACAAGAATAAGAACTGCAGAGACAATGGCCTGGACATCACCACTGTCCATGATGGCCAATCACCTAAAGGAGTAAGTCCTGTCCCGGGCGCTTCTTCCCCAAACAGCTCAGTGCTGAGCATGAGTGTTTCAGGAGGGTGGAAGGAGGGGAGAACCCACGAACACCTAGTCCTGGTTCCCCTCATGCCAGGGTTCTGCTTGGTCTGACATAGGGCACACTGCCTCAGCCGGGGACATGAACAGGTATGTCTGGTCTTTGAGTCTGATCTGGGACATGATGGCAGGGAGTGTTCCACAGCCACAGCAATGATGGGCGAACTCAGAAAACCAGGGTTCCGTATGTCTTCTCTGTCATATGCTGGGGTCATATCAGATCAGTGGCTTCCAAATGATCATTCAGCTGTAGTCCTCTCTGTTCAAGTGAACCCCTAGATCATACCAAGGAGAGGATGGTGCATGAATAGAGCCCAACTGGGTTCTGCTGTATCCTTGTGAGCCTGATTAGAGGGACAGATCTTTGGAAATGGAATCCACAGGTACTGAGAGTGCCAAAGCCTAAAGTGAGGATTTTAGATACCCAGTTTCACTGACCTGTCCTGAGAGAAAGTGTTTGATACTAACAAAACTTTGGGAGATGATGCAGCAGAACCAGTATCTCCAGCAACTGCAGCAGTCCACTGAAGCTTTCCAGAAACACTTGGCTGCATACCAGTCATTGGCCATGGAAAAGGAGCAGCTGCACCACCATTTGTATTAGTGGTCACAGGGGAAAAGGTAATAAGCCTGCAGGCGGGGACGTGTGTGGTGTTGGTAATAGGACACTTGGAATGGTCCCTTTATTCTATCCTGTAACATCCCATGGCCCTTGGAACATGAGAGGAACCTCTTTCCAACCCCAGTCCCACTCATGGACACCAGCTTGAATCTCTCTGTGTCCCTGGCCCTAGTCTGCTCTCCTCTTTTTGCTTCATCTAGATTGAGGCCACATGGGGTGCAATGAGACCTTTACTGTTCTAATGAGGAGTCCTCTCCCCTTGGACAGGTGCAGGGACACAGTGCTGCCTCGGGGCCATGCCCTCTGCCAGCTTTCTGCGAGATCCTGCCTACATTTTTATTGCTAACTTGTCCTTTCTGGTTGCCCCTTGGCCTGCTAGGTTTTCTCCACCGCTTGATTAATTGGGATGTTTTGGTATTATTTATTTCTTTGGTATTATTTATTTCCCTCTTCCCTCTCACCATTAGGGATCAGGAATAGGAGAGATGACAGGTCTGGAGAGGAATACCTTTAGGAACTGTGAAGGGGGACAGACTGTCCCAAAAGCTGCCTTCCTTGGGAGTGTGTGTTTGAAACTAGAGTGTGAACACTCAGACAGCCCCTGCTGCCCCTCCCTGCCATGACCGCAGGTGAAGCGGCATAACCAAGAGGCCTGCTCTCTGTGCCAGCAGCAGAACCAGTATCTCCACCAACTGCAGCAGTCCGCGAAGCTTTCCAGAAACATCTGACTGCACACCAGCCGTTGGCCATGGAAAAGGAGCAGCTGCACCAGCAGGTGCTGCTACAGAACCAGTAGGTGCTTCTGCAGAACTAGTAACTGGATCGACTGCAACAGCAAAATATACAGCAGAACTCTGAGTTACAACAGGTCAAACGGGAGCTGAGGGAGGCCCAGGTGAGAGAGGAGCCCTGTGCGCCTGGGCAACAGACCTGCAGCACGCTTCCTTCCTCACTCTCTCCTCACCTTCTTCCCTCACCTTTAGGACCTCCTGAAAACCACCCAGGAACAGAACCAGCAGCTCCAGGCACAGCTCAATGCTGTGACAACTCCCATAAACGGTGATTGAAAGGGGTCCCCAGGTGAGAGAAGCCACTTTGGGAGGGGTGAGGGCAGGGCTCCAAAGGCTGAGGGTAGTGTGCCCTGCCCTAGGCTGCTCCAATGCCCTTGGCTGTCTGAGACCATGGGGATCCCACACAGCAAATGAAGAGGTGGAAAAGTGGTGGAAGATGAGAAGGAAGAGGAAGAGACTGTGGCAATTCTGCAAGTAACAGATAACAACATCCGTCAGCCACAAAACTTGGAGATCATAGACACCACAGAGAGCCTGACAGCTCCCTCTTTAACATTTGGTTTCCCTCCCTCTCTCAACTACCAACTCTGCCCTGGGAATCTTTGGGTCACCTCCTCAAAACCCCATGTATGTTGTTAGGGTCCAGAAAAGGACTGTGCTTCCTAAGGACACCCAACAAGTACCCATGTGACCTTTTACCCCTAGCTGCAAGTCTCCTGTATCCTCCAAGAAGATCCAGAGTGAGCAGGCAGAGGACAGCATAAGGAGTCTGTAGAATCAGACCTGCATGGAGGAGGCCTCAGTTCCTGGGACTACTGCCTAGACCACCACCCAGGAGAGTCACCTCGTCATCAGAGATGATTCAGGCAAGTGACTGATGTCCTATTTTCCATTTATCCCCGTTTGGAACCAGTTCCATAGCACCGATAAGCCAGATATTGCCCTGATTTAACCATAGTATTCCACTTTCCCTCACTCCCACCTCCTCCCTGGAGCCCTTCTCCTCCTCCCATCACCTTCCCACTCTCCTCCCTCACCACCCTCCTCTTACTGCCTCTTACGTTATTCTCAGTGTTTTATAATATTTTTTTTGTAAAAATACTCAAAAATCCTTTAAGAAAACTTTTTGGGAATCATTAACACATCAAAATCTATAAGGTTGTCCTAAAGGGTCAATAATGAAACACTTGAGGTTTGGATCTGTATAGATTTCCTAACAGTTTTAGGGGTACATATAAATATGACCATTCTTATTCTTGGTGAAGTATAATATAAGGCCTTAAATTTGTTTTGAAAATTCCTACAGATCATCACTTTTAAATATGAATACTTAGGCTGAAGCCAGCTCAAATGGCTAGAGGAGAGGCATCACATACTGGGGCCACATTCCATCCTTTACCTTCCACGGTCACTCAAGCACTGTCAGGAGTGACTCCCCTTCAAGTAAATGAAAACAGATTTCCACTGCAAGACTTTCTAGTACAGCATAATTTAAAAAATTAGGGGCCAAAGTAGTATTATAAAGGTTAAGACACTTGCCAAGCATTTGTCTAAGCGCTGTTTGGTCTCCAACATAGTCCCTTGGACACTACCACTTGTGACCCCAAGTATAGAGCTGCGAATAGCTCAAGAGTTCCACCAGGTATGGCGCCGAAATAGGTAAAAGATGTGAACAGAAATTTTACCAGGGCTGGGGTGATAGTACTGCGGGTAGGGCATTTGCCTTGCATGTGTCCAAAGCAGATTCGATCCCTGGCATCCCATATGGTCCCCCTGAGTACCAGCAAGAATAATTCCTGAGTGCAGAGCCAGGAGTAACCACTGAGTATTGCAGTGTATGACCTAAAAAAGGCAATAAATAAATCTCTTGTTTAAAAAATGTTTTAGATACTTAAGATATCAAATGCACTTAGGCCAGTCCATAGCTTTTAGTAATGCTCTACATTCAGAGGCAAGAGATGGGCGGTTGTGATAAACATTTTGTGTGGTAGTGGTAGGAGAACAATTTGACATGAACATTTATTTACAATTACTGATGCCGGTGATGACAAAAAAGTAATAATTTTTTTTTACTATGAGAGAGTTGGGTTATTTATTTATTTATTGTGACAGAAAACAGATCTAAAGGCAATATGGTCCAGTCCAGTCTGGTTATTTGAAAAACTACTGGGGCTGGAGCGATAGTCAAGCGGTCAGGGTGTTTGTCTTGCACGCAGCCCACCGGGTTCGGTTCCCTGGCATCCTATATGGTCCCCCAAGCACCACCAGGAGTAATTCCTGAGTGCAGAGTTCGGAATAACCCCTGAGCATCACTGGGTGTGACCCAAAAAAGAAAAGACAAAAAAAAAAACTAAAAACATCTACCAAATATAGCACTTTTCCTAAGAATTGGTCTGTTACAGTAAAAAAATTGGTATAAATCAGCCATATCTGTTGGGGAATGCTGCTGGGGTCCCCGACAGTATCGGGACAGAAGTTCTCTTCTGCCTCTGAGGACACCGGGAGAACAGATGAAAACTCACGAGTCCAAGTACAGTTCCAAAAATGGCTTTTAATAGTACAAAAGCTCTTCCACAGCAATCCAATATAATGAACAAACTCTAGCTCTGGTCCAAACTTAGACCACACAAAAGAGCCTAAGTCTCCCACCAAAGAGAGAGGATGTCACCCGAGCTGAATCCTACCCAGAAGGAGCAAAAAGGCCAAAGAGCAAAAAGCCAAAAGCAAAAGCCTGAGGCCTAGGAGCCAAAAGCCGAAGGCTGAGGAACCAAAAGCCAAAAGGTGAAGGGGCCTCAAGTTAGCCCCTTATATACACCCAAAGTAATCCAACCAGGAGGGGCATGTCAACAAAGAACTCTAAACAGAGTGTAGTGCCACACACTATTGCAGGTATAAACAAAGCTTATGCCAAGGACTAAGGAGATTATCTCTTATGTAAAACACTGGAGAGAGAGGGCTGATATAAAGTAATACATCTTAACTTCATGAGCTTCATGTAATCTAGATGGTACCCACAAGGTCCTTCTTATTATTATCTGCACCAGGGTGATTCTGAGTATCTTGTTCTCGTGTACTGAAAGGGTCACACTTGCCTGCTTAGAGCAAACTAGTGTGATCCTTCCTATAGTCTTCCTATAGTCTCAACGAAGCCAGGGTGGTAGTCTCCTGGTAAATTCCTAACTGTCCCACGCTGGGTGCAGTGGGTATAAAGAGGAGCTGTGCCCAATCTAGAAAACATAGAAGTCTTAGTAGATGTATAAGTCAGAAATTATTCGATCAAGGTGACTTCTGTAACTGCCACACCCTCTAGCAGTGTTTACATAGAAGAGAGGTCTCATGAGAATGAACCTTGGCTTAAATAAGATTAAGCTGGGAGTGGGCAAAACAACAAAACTCCCAGAATAGCTAAACCTGTCCTCCAACAGTACTTTATGGAATCAGATCTGATATTGAGATCTTTAATCCATTTTGATCTGATTTTTGTGCAAGGTGTTAGACACAGGTCCAAATTCATTTTTTTACATGTAGCTGTTCAGTTTTCCTAGCACCACTTGTTGAGGCTTTCCCTTACTTCAGTTTGGACTCTTTGCACCTTTATCAAACATTAACTGATCATATCTTTGAGGGTGGGTGTCAGGATACTCAACTCTATTCCATAGGTCCATAGGTCTGTTTTTATTCCAGTCCCATGCTGTTTTAATTACTGCTGCTTTGTAGTACAGTTTGAGGTTGGGAAAGGTGATGCCTCCCATCTTCTTCTTCCCAAGGGTTGCTTTAGCTATCCGTGGGGGTTTATTTTTCCATGTGAATTTCAGGAGTGTTTGGTCAATTTCTTTAAAGAATGTCATGGGAGTCCCTTATAGGAACCACATTGAATCTGTACAAAGCTCTAGGGAGTATTACCATCTTGACAATGTTAATTCTCTCCATCCATGAGCAGGGAATGTGTTTCCATTTCCTCGTGTCCTCTTTTATTTTTGAAGCAGTGTCTTGTAGTTCTCCTGGTATAGGCCCTTTACACACTTGGTTAAGCTGATTCCTAGGTATTTGATTTTCTGTGGCACAATTGTGAATGGAATCGATTTCTTAATATCCCTTTCTTCTCTTGTGTTATTTGTGTATAGGAAAGCCACAGAGTTTTAGGTATTGATTTTGTACCCTGCCACTCTACTATACATATCTATTGTTTCTAAGAGTTTTGGGGTCGAGAGTTTAGGGTTCTCTAAGTATAATATCATGTCATCTGCAAATAATGATAGCTTGATTTCTTCCTTGCCTATCTGGGTGCCCTAATGTCCTTTTCTTCTCTGATTGCTATGCGAGTACTTCCAGTACTATATTGAATAAAAAGAGGTGAGAGAGGGCAAACTTGTCATGTTCCTGATCTCAAGGGGAAGGCTTTCAATTTTTCCCCATTGAGAATGATACTCGCTGTGGGCTTTTGATAGATGGCTTTGACTATCTTGAGGAAGCTTCCTTCAATTCCCATTTTCTGGAGGGTTTTAATCATGAATGGGTGCTGGATCTTGTCAAATGCTTTTTCTGCATCTATCGATAGAACCATATAGTTTTTATTTTTTATCTTATTGATATGATGTATTGTTGATTGATTTGCGAATGTTGAACCATCCTTGCATACCCAGGATTAATCCTACTTGGTCATGATGTATGATCTTTTTGATGAGTCTTTGGATTCTGTTTGCTAGTATTTTGTTGAAGATCTTAGCATCTGCGAAT